>PVJD01003279.1:0-168256 GCA_004026545.1 Mormoops blainvillei | reverse complement strand
AGGCCCTGGCCACGGTTGTCCCTCAGAGCACACAGAACCTCTGGGATGGTCTATACGTGGCCTTGGAGAAATACCAGTGAGTGCGTGTGTCATGGACCAGGAGTGGGGATCCAGGCCGGTGGTGGGGAGGAATCCTGCTGGAGGGCCACCCTCGCCCCTTCCCTGGCCTTGAACTCAGAGAAGCTCCCTTTGGCAGTTCCTGTTGGGGGTGTGCGGTGCTGCTGGCTGGCCCTCCGGCCCTGCTTCTTCGGTCCTATCCTGGCCTAGCTCATTCTGGGCAGGACGGTGGCTCTGGAGGGTGCAGCTTCGGGGACCCTCTTCCACCTCCAGCCAGAACAGAAACACAGGCATCCTCAGTAGAGGGAGGAGGGAGGAAGCCGTGGGCGTCTCACCGGTTTTTCTGCCCAAAGCCTCGTCCTGACCCAGAGGGCCAAGCTGCTGGTAGAAACCAGCGCCCTGGAGCAGCAGAACACGGAGCTCCAGGCGCTGCTGCAGCAGTATCTGGGCTCCAAGGTGGGTGACGGGGACCCTCCGTGGGGGAGCGTGGGCAGGGGGCCAGGGGCGTGGGGACAGAGGTGGGGGTGCTGGAGCTGATATGAGGAAGTGAGGAGCCCCCTCCCCTACCTGAGGCAAGCCCGTGCTGAGATGTGGGTTGCCATGGTGCCCGTGACGCCCCTGGTTCTGGGCGCGAGCTGCTCATTGGGCCGCTCTTAGAAGCAGGGCCTGAGCAGCGCTGTGTGACAGCTGGCTGAGCCCTTCCAGCTGAGTTTTCTTTTTCGGTCCCAACAATCAGTCCCTGAGGAAGAGGGGGCAGAAATGATTCTCCCCCTTTCATAAAAAAGAATCGAAATCTGGAGGCTCCGCGATCTGCCCAGAGCACGGGCTCTCCCCGCTCCGCCAGCCCCGGTTGTGTGGCCTGCCACGCGATGCGGGCGGAGGAGGCTCTAACCGGGGCAGATGTTCCCTGGCCCCCACTTATGCCCACCTCCCCCGTGGCCTGACGAGGCGAGGAATCCCACCATCTCTGCTCCCTTTTGTTTGTGTCACAGTTAGTTGCTGGCTCTGATTTGCTGGTGGGGTGTCCTTCACATGGTGCCGAGGCCGTGGACCAGGGGGGTCATGGCACTGGGCCGAGCAGAGCTCCTCTGCCATCGGTCTTGTGTGTGAGGTGACCAAGGCCAGCCCAAAGCCCAGGCCCTGGGGCCGTATGGCCCCGTGTGGTTTCAGATCCCAGGCTACATCGGAACAGGGGGTGTGGTAAGCTTGGGTGTCAGGATGACCTCTGGGCCTGTGACAGGATTCAGACCATTAGGGGACCATGTGGCCCACCCTTCTATCGATGCTACTGTGTGCCAGAGGATGGGGAGGACAGGGGTGGGGGGGAAGTGCAGGGCTAGGCTGGGGGATGGGACGGCACGTGAAGAGGGCGAGAGAATTTAAGAGAACAGATCAGAGTGGAAGGTTAAGAACATCGCCAGAGGCTAGCTAACTGGAGTGGAAGCTGAATAAGCAGCCCTGGAACTTGCCTTCTGCAGGAAGGCAGATGTGGGCTTTCCCAGGTGTCTGGAAGCATGGGGAGGAAATGCACGCAGAGAAGCAGAGGCCTGTGGGAGAGTCGACATGTGCATCTGACCCCCAGAGGGCAGGAGAGCGAGGACCCTGGGGAACAGGTAATGACCTTCTCTCCCTCTTTTCCAGATAAACTCGGAACTGCAAGTCCCTCCGACTCAGGTGTTACGGATGCCTACAAAATCGAACCAGGCCTGAAGAGGGTGCTGTGTTGGAGCAGAGACTGGTGTTGGTGCTGGGGTGGGGACCGGTGTGTGCCACCGGGAGAGTTGCAGGACACACTCTACATTTCCCAGAGCTGCCATTGTGAAGTGACCAGAGAAGGAACCTGTATCCTATAGTCACGATTAAAGTCATTAAAAAGTTGTGACTGAATCTTTTTAAAAGAAATCAGGTCCAGTGAGAGATGGGCCCATACCCCCACCTCGGGGTCATGAGAGGACTGTATCCCCAGCCTCAGACTGTGGCAGGAGAACAGGCACGTTGCTGTGAGATGAGGCCGGGCCAGTGGCATGGGACTCCCTTGTTGTTTTATGGGGCAGTTTGTGCCTGTGCGTGGAAGCTGGACCTTTGGAGCTCTTCAGCACCTCTTCAGCTTCCGGACTGCCCTTGGGCCTGCAGCAAGATCCTTTTGGTGAGCTTCTTAGGCCCTTGGGTGCGCCCTGCTGTGCCCCCTGGGCTGTGGTGTGAGGCTCCTCCCGTGGGTGGCCTGAACCCTGGGCCATGAGACCACCCAAAAGAAATGTCAGAGGGGCCAGCTGGCACTGAAATTGCCACCCTCAGAGTGTCCACTGGCCCAGCGCCCCACACCAGTCCCCCCATTCAAGCAGATTTATCAGCTCAGTGTTTGATTTCTTTTATTAAGAGAAAAATCACCACTCAAGAAAGAAAAAACAGCCAGGAGAATCCCAGCTCACGCAGGCAGGGGGCAGCACTTCAAGTACAAGCTCCTGGCTGCAGCTGGAGGGACTGGAAAGGCCAGCTGTGTGGGAGTGGGGAGGGCAGGGTTCGCCTGGGGCGGTGGGGAGGGTAAAGGGGTTCACCCTCACTACCCCTCAGCTAGGCTTGTGGGCACTAGCCTGAGCAGAGGAAGCTCTGGGGATCGATAAAAACCTACAAGCCACCCACAAGTCCCCGCCTGGGGGCTGCCTGGGCTGGAGGAGGGGCCACATGGAGTGTGCAGGGGCAGAAGCAGCCACCCGCAGGATCAGTAGGAAGGGTCTGGCCCACTTCTGCAGAACAAAGACTGGCGGTGTCACTGCCCCCACAGGATTATGCCCGGGGGAGGGGAGGGTGATGCTCTCTGCTCATTCATTTTTTATAAAGCCCTGGGCACGGGCCCATGATTCTGGGTTAATTTCGTTAAAGCTTTAGTCTGGACAAAAGGCCTGGGGGCGGGTTTCAGGTGGCTTTCTGGGAGCCAGGGCCTGAAGAAGGGCGGGGCCTCAGCAGGGAGGGGCAGACCCTGACCCCTGCCCACACCTCCCCCACCCTGTCTCCCCTCCCCAGGCAGGGACCAGGGGGACAGGACCAGGCAAGCCACAGGCCTGGGGAGGAGAGGGTGGGCAGTGGGCCGTCACCAGTCCAGCAAGCAGGAGACAGGCTCCCGGGACCTGAGGCCTGAAGGGCGGGCAGGGCTCCTCAGGCCCCCCTAGGGAGCCTGGAAAGTCCATGCCAGGGGAGGGGCTCACACACAGGCCCAGCGGAGGAGCTGCGGGGAGGCTGGGGGGACTTCACGCCCCTAGGAGCTTCTTGACCATGTAGCCAGGGAGGCTGTAGAGGAAGAGGCCCAGCATGAGCAGGGCCAGCAGTGCCAGCACAATCTTGATGATGAGCCACTTGTACCGCGTGCAGATGAGGTACTTGATGGACTTGAGGGGGTTGAGGAACCAGACGAAGGCGGTGTCGGGCCGGCTGGGGGAGGGGAGCTGCGGTCAGGCAGTGGGCACCTCCCAGGGTACCACATCCCCTCCGCCCTTCTCGACCCCAAGAGACCCTGTCAGTCATGGCCTCAGTCCCCAAAGTAGTGAGTGCCGGAGACAGAATATGAGGCCATTTCTAAGCACCGGGTCCGCTGCTGACATTCCCATTTGCAGGACCCTCTGGTGTCCCAGCCTCCTCCCAAGGTGTAGGCAGAATTTCTGGCCGTTGGGCAGCCACGAGCCTCTGCCTGAACACCCTCAGCCGCAGCCCCAGGCAGTGCCGATTATTAGGAATCTGCTCCATTTAGCAGTTCGTTGTGTAGGGTCCAGCACAGCCCGCACCCTGTCTCGGTGAGATCATGTTCCTCCAACCCCTCCCACCGCTTTCTCATGCACATAAATTTCTGCCAGGGACCCGAGGGGCCCCAGCAGGGCACACAGCCTGCCGACTGACATGCCCGCGGGCAGAGTGCGGCTCCTGCCCTGCATTCCGCGCAGCCTCCCCGTCAAGAGGCGCTGGTTGAGCTTCGCATTCTGTTGTTTATGTCACAAGACGATAGGCTTTACAACATGTCAAGGTGTAAAACTGAGGTATTGCATATGTTTTTTCAGACCCCTGCCCCACCGACTCCTGGAGGAGGCGCACTGTATCCCCTAGAGCTGTGCTCGGCATAGGTGGGGCTACAGAGTGGGGCGTGGGTGCAGGGTACCTGGTGTGCAGCCCCAGCGGGGACACACAAGTGAGCACCTGCCTGGGCCTCAGCTTCCTCACTCATACAGTGGGTGAGCAGCAGAGCCAGTAAGTGAAAGGGCGAAGTCAGACAGGAAGGGTGACGCTCTCAGCACAGCATTTGGCACCAACGGGTGCTCAGCGAATGTTGGCTGCTAAGATGCCGGAAGGAAGTAGATGGCGCTACTTACAGTCCTGCGGGGCGGAAAAGGGCTGCGGGCTGGCAGGTGGACGCTGAGGGAACTGCTCAGGACTTGCTGGCTAAGCCTAGCCAAACCCTTTCCCCCTTTCCCTATCCATATCTCAGCTTCTCCTTGTCAGTGGAGTTAGGTTAGTCTGTCAGGAATGTCACTGGGAGAGGAAGTGGTATAGTTCGAAGATGCTGGACTGGCCGTCCCCCAATTTGCTAAGGGACCTTGGGCAAGTTACTTCCCCTCTCGGTCCTAATATGTAATCATGTAAAATAGTCATTTCCAGTTCTGAGAGCCTATGAAACCGCTGGAAAGCTTGAAACTTCCTCTGTGTGTATGCAGGTGTGTGCAATGATGTGTTGTGTGTATATGTGTGTGTTGCACATGCTGTCAAGCTCGTGAGCCCTAAGTCCACAGGAAGAAGGGAGGAGTACCAGACCCGGGAGGGCGCCGGGCTCAGGCCCCCAGGATCTTCTTGACCAGGTAGCCAGGCACAGAGTAGAGGAAAAGAGCGAGGAGGAGGAGCAGCAGCAGGAGCAGCAGCAGTTTGAGGAGCAGCCAGCGATACGTGTGCCACAGGAAGTAGCGGGCAGACTTGAGAGGGTTCAAGAACCAGATGAAGCTCGTGTCTGGCCGGCTGGAGCAGCAAGAGGAGTGGGGAGAGCATGGAGAGAGGACGCAGAGGTGAAGGCTCAGGGAGTAGCCAGGGCGCTCGGCCAACAGGGGGCCACCCTGGGCTGAACAGTTCTTGGGAAGGGATAAGAGGGCAGAGGTGCCTGCAGAGTGGGGGGCAAGAAGACCAGAAGGTTTCGGGCCCCTCTTTCCTGTTCCAGGGTCCCCAGGGACCAGCGTGGCACGGGCCCCGGGCTGGCAGGGCACTCACTTGGGTTTCTCTAGGGGGTCAGGTTCATTGCGGGCAAGGCCCACTGGGTTCTTCTCTGCCTCCTCAGCTGTCAGTAGGTGCAACTCTGCCTCCACCTTGCCCTGCAGAGAGGAAGAGGACTGTTCCAATGCCTGGGCCAGGTGCCAGGCCCCCAGTACCGGATCGGCCCTCGCCGTCGCCCAAGCCGTGGTGCTGCCCACCGTGAGCTCAAACTCGTCATTCTCATCGCGGGCCAGGAGGGGCCACCAGCCTTTGACACGCTTCTGCTTGAAGATGGAAACCAGGGGCACATCCATCTCCCCCGTGGCCATCTCCATGGTGCACTGCTTGGCTGTCTTCGCGCCCCGCGGGAACCGGTTCAGGTCCAGCTCGATGGCCCCTGTGGCAACGTCAGAGTCAGTGCCGATGGGCCGGTTGGAATGACCCCACCCCACACCCAGAGTGGGCTCTCCCTGTCCCTACCTCCCCCTTCTCCGCCCCCTCAGTTCTGGGTCCCAGTCCCTGAGCCCAGCCCAGCCCTGCACCCAGGAAGTCGTCGGCGGAGAAGTGGTCAGCATCCCAGATCTGCAGGGTGAGCCGTGCTGGGATCTTGTATTCAGTCTCATCCCAAGAGAACATGGACTCCTTTTTGGAGATGACAATCTTTTCCTCGGCAGCCAGGTAGTCAAAGGGGAAGATGTAGCGCCAGTTGAAGTTGCCCTCCCCGGTCAGGGAGTGGTAGTGGACATCTGTGTCCTGCTTGTCCTCCTGCTGGCCCTTCAGCCACCTGTGGAGAGCCGCCTGCTGCAGACCTGCAGCCACGCCACTGGGGCCTGCCCCTGCCCCACAGCTCCCTCTGTCCTCGCCCTTCTCTCCCGCCCACCAGGATGGCGGGCTCACTCCACTCAGCCCCCGCCCGACTAGGGACCTCTCACCCACCCCCGCACGAAAATGTCACTGGACTTCTCCCCAGTGAAGAAGTCGTCGTCTTCCAGGACCACTTCGTCCGTGTTCCACACGATGACTCGTAGCTCATACCTGGGCCGGGGAGAGGCTGGTTAGCAGTTGGGGTGGGGGTGGGGTGGGTGGGTGGCTGCAGGATCTTGGGGCTGGGGTGGGCAGGGGGCTGGAGATGAGATGACCAAGAGAAGTCCTGGGGACTTGGGGCGAGCTGAAGTGGAACTGGGCAGGTTGGAGCTGAGAGAGTAGCGGGGAAGGAGAGATGTTGGATCCCTGGCTCAGCCAGAGTGGCTACTGCCCTGGAGAAGCCAGTCTGGCTGGAATGCCACGGCCCAGAGCACACTCCGGGCCGGGGGGTGCTGGCTCTGGGTGGGATGGGCAGGGCCCAGTTGCTGTATAGAAGCCCAGAGTGTCAGGAGCAAGCTCCCTGTCTCCAGAGGCCAGAGCTCCATTCCGGTTCTAATAGAAATTACATTTAAACCCAGCAGCCGGCAGTGGATGCCCATGGAATCTAGTTTCCTCTACGTCCTTGTCCCTAAAGAGGATTTTTCCTTTGAAGTGAAATGAGGTAGTTACATTTCCACTTTTAGGAGTGAGGTTGAGTCACCCGCTAAAAGTTGATTGCAGCATGGCTCTTGGAGTTACGCTCTGGACTGCAAGTCCCCATGACACATGGGTTGGGGTATCCCCTAATGGTAGGCCTTGGGATAGCACACTGGTGGCTTCAGAGGCGGAGACTGTTTCAGGCAGAATTGTCTGTAAAACTTGTCCGCTCAGGGCAAAATGGAACTAGGGGCTCTTTGTTAAAAAAGCATTAAGAATTTTAAGGGTATTAGGTTGGAGCCAGGGTGGGGCGCCCCTGAGCCTATGCCCCTGTACAAATCCATCCGCCCATGAAGCTGGCCCTGATTCTAGGCACGAGGGCGTCGCAGCTGGCAGTGACTTGATCTTGCCACTTTGTAGATGGGAGAACAGAGGACCAGGGAGGCAAAGTGACTCGGCCAGGGTCCTCTAGGAGAGGCAGCTGGCTCGGCTCCCAGTCCCATACTCTTTCCCCTCTGCCCTCCTCTTGTTTCTTCTTGGCACTCACTCCTGCTCAGCTCACTGGCAGGTGCTTTAGATAAAACCTGGCAGAGCTTAACGACAGCCTAGTGGGGGACTGTCAGAGAGCAGGGCAGGCTCCCAGGGTCTGTGTCCTGCGTGCGAGTGTGCATCGTTTGTGGGAGACCCCGTTTTGGTGAAAGGCCACTGTAGGATGCTGATGTATGTGCTCACGGCTCTCACTGACCTCGCAGTGGGGATCACGGCCCCTGCTTCTGCAAAGGCGGCTCGCCAAGGGCAGGCCCCACGACTCCCTCAATGGGTTGGTTTGTTCCCTTTACAAGGCCATATGGGGAATGCCAACTGGCCGATTGGCTGAGGTGATTGTGGCTGTGTGGGGAGCAGAGAGGGGTGCGGGTAGGGAAGGAGGGGTACTGGGTCCCAGCAGCTCACTTCTTGGGCTTCCGAGGGGAGATGTCCAGAGGCGTCCCAGGGGCTGGCATGTCCATGGGGAACATGTCCACCCACAGCTCCAGGCGGCCCTGAGGAAGAGGGGGCGTGGCAGGTCTCCCCACAACTCCTCCACTGCTCTCCTCTCCCTCCCAGCCTTTGTTCTGACAGGACCCATTTAATCAATTTTCATCCTTGGATGCCAGGAATTCCTATGACATCGTCAATAGCCAATCACGGCTTCTGAGGGAGACACCCCAATCCTCCACCCAAGCTGATGTGGTTCTCACTCAAGGTAAAGACAGGTGCCACTGGAATTCTTGTGAAGGGCCACAGTTGGGAGGTGCCACCAGGTTTTGGGAAGGCAGCCAACAGCGTGAGGATCCATTTGGTGGACCCACGCTGGGACTCCTTGATCCCAAATCCCAAAGAACCTCTGGGGAGTCACCTGCTCGATGCCCGGCTTGTCAGGGTTGAGCAGTGGCCGAGTCTCCACGTGTTCCGGCACCAGGCGGCAGCCCACTCGGGGGATGTCCTCCCAGTGCCGCAGGGCGCACAGTGCCACATGCTCATCTGTGGGCCTCCTCTGACCTGTGGGAGCCAGCGTGTCAGCTGTACGTCTGTGCTCAGCAGAACAAGATCTGTCCTGGGCTATCAGTGGTCCACCCATCTCCATTTTACTGCTGGGAAGACTGAGGCACGGAGAGGGAAGTGGGTTGCCCAGGTTCTCAGCTGTCCCACAGGGCCCAAGAGGTCTGTGTCCTTGGGGTTCCTCTTCCTGGGGAACTTGACCAGAGAACCCTCAGGGGGTATGAGGTTGCGGGAGGGACAGGCCGGAATCCACTTCCTGTCCCAGCACCGCAAAGGTGGTCAGCACGAGTTCCCTGCACAGGTCCTCCTGATTCTCTGGGAAGTGCCCCATGGGTAAAGCAGTGTGGAGAGTGCAGGGCTCGAGCCACGTGACCTTGGACAAGTCGTTAAACTCTTTGGGTCTCAGTTTCCTCAGCTCTACAGTGGGGAGCTCCTCCCTAGCCCACAGGGATGCTGAGAAGGAGAGAGAAGGCAACAGCAGGCAAGCTGTTGTGGCATGGGGGAGGCTGGGTAGAGGCTGCACAGAGAGGCAGGAGTGGGACTCTGGGCTGATGTACAGAGGGTCTCTAGGCCCAGGCTGGGGACACCCCGGACTAGGCCCCGAGATCCTGGCAGAGGGAAGTGTGGGTCCCTCCATGACCCCTGACACCCCTGTGGCAGCATCCAGCACCCCGTTACCGTTCTCGTCCTCCATCTCGGAGGGCCCAGTGAAGACTCGGTTGGACACCTTCACTCTCCCAGGGGGCCCGAAGTGGGGGCCGTCCACTTTGCCCTCCTTGCACAGGCGGGTCAGGATCTGGCTGGGCTTCATGGGGTCCCGCCAGATATTGTAACCATGTCTGTGGGAGGGGGACACACAGGTCTGGTGGGGCTCAGGGAGGGGCTGGGCCATTCCCAGGCAGCAGCTGGTTATGACCAGTTCTCTTAAGTTGTCTGTCACCCTATGTCAGCCCGTGGGCCCTGTCCTCGGCTCCAGGCTCTGCTGACGTGCTAGGGCTGCTGGAGGTTGGTCCCTCCTGCCCTGAGCTCTGGCCCCAGGTGCCCAGTGTCCCCAGGATGAGCATCCAGTCTGCCCTATGGTGCCCACTTCTCTCAAACCTCAAAGGCTCACATGAGGAAACTGATAACCAGAGAGGTTTAGGGACGTAACCAGGGTCACATGGCCTGTCAGTGGCAGAGACCAGCCAGATCCCCGGGGGACGCTTCCTAGGGCACAATGCTGCCGTGTCCTCCCAGCCCCCTTTTCTCTTTCTGCCGTGCCTCCTCTGTCCGGGAACCTCCTGGTGTCTCTCTCCTTGGCCTGGCCTCTGTGCCCAGAGCCTGCAGGGGTGCAGGCCCAGCCCGGACCAGACACCGTAGAATGTCTACCTTTCCAAACCACGGGCTCTGAATCTTATTTTCAGAGTCAAAGCCCAGTGGGTGGGCCCCACCCCCTGCCCCACCCCGCCCCACCCCACCCCGCCCCACGCACATGGAGTAGGTCTGGGCGATGCCACAGGTGGCTCGGTGCTTGCTGTAGAAGCGGTTCTCCAGGTCAATTTTGGTTTCCCCGATGAGGTCATCGGTGCCGACCAGGTCCCAGTCGTACACGGCTACTGTCAGCATGGACTCCATGGGGAAGGATGCCTCTATGTCAAAGGACCTGGCAGGGTGGAGGTTGAGAAAAGGGTTGAGGGCAAGGTAGGGTGAGAGGAGAGGGGCCTGGGCTGGAGGAGTTGCGCCTGGGCTGGAAGGGCACCCAGAGGCCTTACTTCCCAAAGACAGGGTTGAGCTGCTTGGAGATGTAGTTTTCCTTGTCCCGGATGTCAGTCTTGCCCAGCCGGATGGCGATGTAGGGGTCAGCTTTGCCATTGATGTCTGCGGGGTGCAGGTCTGTGGCCTGAGGTGGGGGAGCAGTGCACCTGAGCAGGCTCCCCTCGCCCTCCTCATCTCCCAGTGCCCCTGCTCTGCCTCCTGATAGTCTCCCGAGGCTGAAGGGCTGGAGCACTGGCCCAGAGACAGGAAATTTGCTGTGTGTCCCTCTCTGGGCCTTGGCTTCCTCCTCTACAGAGGACGGGACTAGACTTCAGGACCGTCAGGTGACTCCCAGGCGGGGGCTGTCAGTTTGCAGCTGCTTTAGCCCCTCCTGGGCAGGAAGGCTGTGTGGGGACGGGGGAGAGGATATGAGGGGAGTCTCACCCGGACCACATAGACTCGGACCAGCACGTTGATAGGGTCATTGCTGGGGATGCCTTGAAACATGCCATAGGTGGGGTCGTAGCCAGCTTCCCGGGACACGTCCTCTGGGAGTGGCACTTTGTACATGCAGAGGGAGCCCTGGGGTGAGGCAAACGTGCGTCAGGGTGCAGGTTTCCGTGCGCGCAGGTAGGGGTGGTGTTCAAAACAGCCAACAGCCAAACTTTGCTGTGGCAGGGCCTTAACTCTTTGGTGGCTGGATCACAGGGAGGCCTAGGGGTTCAAAAGAAGCGGCTGGGGCAGTGGCCGAGATGAAGGGAGGCAACCTGGGGAGGCCCTCAGGGCAGATGCTCTTTATCAATTAGCATGGAAGTATTTTCATATTTTACATATCAGTACATATCAGTACATATCAGTACAGCTGACAGTTTCATGTGACTGTCAGCCCGGGATTCAGGCTGGCTCAGGGGCAGGGGCGGAGGGGTGCCTGGGGGCTCAGGGGTCAGGGCCTGGGGCTTAGGGGCGAAGCCCTGCTCCTCGCCTGACCTTGAACCGGCCCACGATGCGCTCCTCCTCACTGGAGCCGTCCTCGTCATCCCCCGTCTTGCCTCGGAGCAGGTTGAAGGTGTGCAGCCAGTCCTCGAAGTTGTCGAAATCTGATTCCAGCTCCCTGGGGTACACCTGAGCCAGGCCAAGCCATTAGGGGGCCATGGCCTGCCTGCCCACTGGCCTCCCTCTTGTCCCATCTGCCACCTCATGCCCCCAGGCGTGACCCCATCCCCCTGGCAGGGTGCGTCCTAGACCCTCACCTTGAGCTCGTCTATCTTAGGTTTCTTCTTCTCAGGGGCTTCAGACCCTTGGCCGGGGCCGGGGCTCTGGGTTTTCTTCTTCTTCTCATCCTTTGCGGCCTTTGTCTTCTCCTTGCCCTTCATTGGCCCCTTCAGGCCTGGCCAGAAACAGAAAAGGAGGCCTCGTCCGTTTGGGGTAGAAGCGACGGAGCAGGATGGCTGGCGATCCAGCTCTGCTGCTCATTTACTTGGCTAATTTCACTGGGCCGCGCTCTGTGCGCACATCTGTAAAAAGCTGACAGCACTCCCGGGCATGCCTGCCTCACATGGGTGCAGGTCCCCAGTCAGGCCACGCTGGGAGTGTGTGTACAGACTGCTGTCGTGCCCTTTGACAGAGCAGGGCATAGAGGCGCTCACCTTCTTCTCCGGCCTCAGTCTACCTGTCTGAGGTGGAGGTGTTCTTGCAGTGCTTTTGAAAAAACGGTACCGTGGTCGAATATGTTGGGGAAATATATTATAGCTTCCTTTTAGAGGTTTAAAATAACATTTATATAATTTGTATATGGAAGACACCGAGAAGTCCTGCACCAAATGACCTATTTTTTGCATTAATTGCAGAACCCTCTTTTTCCTCCTGAATAACCACTAACACTGTTCCGTGGAAAAGGACTGGAAAATGCCGGGCAGGATGAGCTGTGAGGCCCATCCAGCTCTTCTGTTACGTGGCTCTAAATGTCTGCCTATCACCGTGGTTGCTGCACTGGCCAGAGTGAAAACCACTCTGGCTGTGGGCCTAAGCCTGCTCGCTAGTGCCCAGGGATGCCTGGCGATGTCCGCCCTTGGCTGCTGCAGCTGCGGGAGGGAGAAAGAGAAGCATCTGGCATGGCAAGCGGGGAAGCCGGCCACCTGGGGGCAGAGGAGGGAGAGGCAGATAACCAGGGTTCTAGGCTCACCCTCAGGGTTGTCCATCTCCTCCTTCTCCTCCAAGTCCATCCCTGAGGCATCCTGCTGTCGAAGTTGCTGCCAAAAGATGAGGTGAGGAAGTGGGAAGGTGGGCTTCCTGGGGAGGGGTCTATCGACGCCCCCACAGTGGTCTCAGATCAGTCTTAAATGTGCTAGAAACAGAAAGTCTTTCCTACCGGGTTACAAACTCAACGTGCTCTGCGTAAGTGGCTTGAAAATGTTTATGATGCGTTAGGAGTTTATGATTCTTTAAATTCTGCATCATTAAAAACATAGTGTCCTGCCCTGGCTGGTTTGGTTCAGTGCATTGAGTGCTGGCCTGAAAACCAAATTGTTACTGGTTCAATTCCCAGCCAGGGCATGTGTGTGAGTTGTGGGCCAGGACCCCAGTAGGGGGTGTGCAAGAGGCAACCACACATCAATGTTTCTCTCCCTCTCTTTCTCCCTCTCTTCCCCTCTCTCTAAATATAAATAAATAAAATCTTTAAAAAATAAGTGTCCTTTAAGTGTTTTATTGTTATATTGTTATTTTTTTTAATGTAGAAAAGTATTATTGAGTGAGAAGCTGCTTACTTTCTTCTCTCCTCATGCCCCACCCACTGGCAACTAAATCACTAGGTTTCAACCCAGGCACCACTGTCACCTGGTGGCAGCCTAGGAAAATTACAGGAGTAGAGACAAACAGGCCGTAGGCAGCCTCATGGAGCTCCAGCCTGGCCAACCTGAATCCAGGAGGTGACAGTGGGAGAAAATACTTCCCAGTGTCCCCCAATTCTCTGCTCTCCTGTTCTTGAGGAATTTTTTCTTGGCACACAGCCAACCTAGCTAAAGATGACATTTCCCAGCCTCCCTTGTAGCTACGTGTGCCCATGGGACTAGATTCTGGCCGATACGTGCAACTTTTGGGTTGGGTTTTCCAAGGAAAGGAGGGAAAGGAGTGCGACCCTCTTCTTCTCTTTATCCCTTCCTGTGCCATCTCTCACTATGCAAAGGATGACAGCAAGGTGGCAGTATCTTGGTCCTTGACACCATTGAGTCACCATACCAGCTTTTTCCTTGTTCACACGGATCTAACTTGCTGCAGCAGCTTAGCCTGCGCTCTGACTAACGTGCACGGTAAACATCACACCCAGCTTGGACCACTTCCAGGGCCTGGGCAGAGAGTGTGACTGGGTCAGCTCAGCTGAGGAAACTGAGGCACACGTTCCCCTTGGTCAGCCAGTCAGGCAGGGAGTGCCCTGAGCTAGGACAGCAGTGTGGAGAAGAGACCGATGAAGAAGAGGGGAAATGCACGTCTGGAACTTGTGGTCTGGCTCGGCAGACGGAACCCACGCACACACAACAGGGGAAGAACATGTCATAGCCGCAGGGACCGAGGTATGTCAAATAAAACCGTATGAAGAAGGGCAAGAACTACTGGGAAGCTGATGTTTCCTTTCAGCCTCTGAGCATATTTCTCCTCTTCCTCAAAGGTCACCTCCTCTGTGCAGCCTTCTCTGACTGGCAGGTACTGATCTGCTTTTGCCATCACACCGAACTCTATCTGTTTACATGTCCATTTTCCCTAGTAAACAGAGGCTCCTCAGGGCGGGTGCGGCGTCTTATCTTTTGGCTCCCATAGCTCCCAGGATAGTGTCTGACTCAGATGAAGTCAAGAGATGTTTGTGACGTGACCGGATGAGGACCAGAGGAAAGCAAGGTGGACAGGGCAGGCCGGACTGCCGGGCTGGGAAAGGTGAGTGCTGAGCCAGAGCTTCAAGGCTGTGAGACAAGGCTCTTCCAAGCTCATGTTAATGGGGCAGAGTAGCCAGCTCTTGTGGGGAGCAGGAAAGAAGTTGGGCAGGAGGGCCTGATGTGCATTGGGGTCACCTCCCCTAGCCCAGGGCTCCCTCAGCCCCCTAGCCCGGGCCTGAGGCCTCACCTCCTTCATGGTATCAATGGACGCAAAGTACTTGGACCACCAATCCAGCATGCTCTCATCCGGCTCATCCTCCTCTGGCTCTTCCGAACTGCCCTTTTTCTTCTTTTTCTTCTTCTCCTTTTCCTCGTCAGCCTGGAGGGTTGGCCAGGTCAAGAGTCCTGCAACCACCTCTGTGCCCTGGCCATTCCCAGGGCCCTGGACAATCTGGGCATCCCCCGTCCGTTCTGACCATCTGCTCCCCAGAAACCCTGGGCTTCATGAGGCTCTGTGGGGCCATCACTGTCAGAGGGGCAGGGCTTTGCCTTGTGGAGGAGGGTGCCATGGCTAGAGAGGTCATGACCTGCAACACGAGCCCCTGGCCAAAGCAGGGTTGGCACTCGGGGGCCCTACTGCCCAAGCAGCTCTCTCCATCTGGCTCTCTGGGAGGTCTGCAGGCATGAGCATCTGGGGGATGGGGGATGGGGGATAGCTCTCTGCCCGTTGCTGCACCCTTTGGCTTGACACCCTATGCCAGTGTATAGGGTCCTATTTCCCCAGAGCTCCCCAGGTGGTCCCCACACTCACCACATCCACCTTGATGACAGCATCAGAAGTCTGCAAAGGGGAACCAAAGAGACAGGGACAGAATTAGCCCCCCAGAGCCTGGAGTGGAGGGGAGCCCAGCCAGGGAGCGTGGGGGACGCTTGCTGTGTGCCGTGAGTCCCTGCGCACCCAGGGTCAGCTCCGCACTAACGAGAGCAACCTGCTGGTGACCCTGCAAAAGGTCAGTTTTGCAGGTGTTTCCTCAGAGCTTTTAGGGTGGTGGTTCTCAGTCCAGAGACAGCTGTGGACTCCCCAGATGATTTCAGCGGGCGGGCCAGAGTTAGTGGGTGGGTGGCCGCACGCGGGAGTTCAGTGAGATGGGCAAGATGGTGTCAACTTTACCTCTACTTTTCCTCTCTGACCAGGTCAAGCACCTTAAAAGTTAAGTGGTTACACACACATTTGCACAACTGAAGAGGACACTGGTGAAAACACCCCACTAGAGCCCAGAGCCTGTGGGATGATGGGGAAGCTAAGGTCCTGTCCTCTGTTTTGTTTGCTGACGGCCTGAAACTAGGGGGCTTCCCAGCAGCCCCCCAGGAGGAGCGGGCTATTATCTCAAATGGTTACTGCTCTTTCTGTCTCTAATACACACACGTGTGTACACACGCACTCGCACACGGTCTAGGTTGGAGCTGTTTGTACACACAGTCAGGGCCAGTCCTGGACACACTGAAGGAGGCAGCCTGGCTCACGGGGAGGGTCACACGCAGCTGCACGCACCCAGCCAGTGCGGCACTGGCCCCATGCGCCTTACCGCGTCCAGCTTCACCATGGTCTCCAGCTTCTTGACGGGCGCCTCTGGCTCCATGTTCACCACGACCTCCCCTGTGGGGTAAGAGGAGGGGCGCCCATTGCACAGCACACGGCAGCCCCGGAGGAGTCTTACTGGACAGAGAGGTGGACAGACAGGCAGACAGACAGGGAAGAGCAGGAGTAACAGTGAAAGTCAGGGGTGACCAGAAGGACCAGAGGCTTAAAGCTGATTCTCGAGCTCTCCGAGGGGAAAGGGGGAGATGGAGCAGTTAAGGAGAAAATTGTGGGCATAAGGAGAGCGAGAAGGTGAACCAGAGGGAAGGGGGAGCTGCAGCTGAGACAAAAAGTGGAGGCCAGGAGGGGGCCCGGGGTCGGGGGGCAACCGGGAGGGAGGCTGGGTCTTCTCCAAGAACCAGCCGAGGACACCGTCTGCCCTCAGGCCCTCTAAGGACATCTCCAGCTCTGGCTTTCTGGCTCTGGAGCGGGGAGCGGCCCCAAGCGGGCTTGGCTCCCGGGATAGGACCTCCGCCCGGCCTCCCCCACACCCATTCAAGGGTGCCCTGGAGAGGCAGAAAGGTGGCTGCACAGGCTGGACCATGAGCCGGAGCTCCCTCCCAGGGACTGAGTGGAGACAGGCCTGGGCTCTGGGGTGTGGCCATACCAGTGGTATTCCAGTTGGAGCCCGAGTGGTCTGGGGGCCGGTAGATGAAGCGCCGAAGGGAGTTAACGGCATGGGAGCCCACCAAGGTGTAGCGGCCGAAGGCCCGGCAGTCTACCACGCGGATGTTCAAGGGTGGGTGCAGTAGCTCATTCTCCGGGAGGTCCTGGGTGTTCACCAACGGAGCCTGAGCTCAGAGAAGGGGGCAGAGGCACCCGGCCATGCCCAGCCACACCAGCTGCCCCCAGCTCTGCCAGGCTATGCCCAGGCCTGCACCCACCACTTCAAACCACTTGACAAGAGTGTTGAAGTTGGGGTTCTTCTTGTAATTTTGGATCATGGATGACTGTACACCCTTCCCCGCACACTCGATGTCCACCCTCGGTCGGTCCACCTGGGCCAGGTTCACCCGTTTCAGGTCCCGCAGGCCCCAGAACAGCACCTGGGTGGAGGCAGGGGGGAGAGGAGAGTCCCCTCAGTCAAGGGAGTCAGCTGTGGGTGGGCTGGGCCACCTGAAAAGGAACTGGCAGTGGAGTGGGCAGTGAGTCGGGGGGGCAGGGCCAGGAGGCCAGACAAGGGTGGGTACTGGGGGGCAGACAGGAGGGCTGAGACAGGTTTCAGCACATTCAGTGCAGACTGGGCAGACTCTGGACTGGTGGGGACCTGGGTCTGTGGCTGCCTCCAGGTGTGACCTTGGACAAGTCACTTCCCCTCCTTGTCCCTCAGTCTCCTTGTCTAAAAAATGAGGTTACCTGAGGTTGCTGAAGACCCCTGGAATTTGATGTCAACAGTGTAATTTGTGCTTAATCCTTGATGGAGTCAGAGAGAGGGGACAAGGGAGAGGGAGCACAGTGGGGCCTGTACAGGGCAGGGACTGGGGGATGGGAGGGGCGAGTGGAGCCCTCGCGCACCTCGATTCGGTATTTGCTGAGCACGGGCCGGATGCCCATGGGCACAGGCATGATGGGGCCTCGATCCACATCCACTGGGCCGTCAATGGGTGGCAGGTCAGCCTTCCCTGCGGGCCCAATCTGCGGAATTGGGGTCACAGGATCACAACCTGCAGAGCCTGGACCGTGAGCTCTCCCTTTCAGGAATCAGTTGCCATGTGATCTGGGGAGATTGGGAAGACCCAACACAGCAGGCCCCCAACAGCCACGCTCCCAGCTCCAGGCAGACTGGTGCCTCCGCAGGATGGGGGGAGGGGCCCCACCTGCAGCAGCTCGAAGGCAGCCAGGAGGTCCCCGGCCGTGGAGTTGCCACGGTAGATCTGGTAGTACTCGAGCTGGGGTGGGAAGCGGGGTGGGCAGTATGCCTCATCAGCCATCTTCACCACGGGCTTGGCGAAGGTCCGGCCCATGAAGTCGAACTTGCCCTATGGGATGAACAGCCAAGGTAGCCGCTTGGTGCTTGAGTATACCAAGCATGGTCATGCCCGGAATCTTAATCTGTCCTTACCACAACCCCAGGAGGCAAGGGAGCAGGTATGATCACCCCATTTCACCAGTGGGGAACCGAGTCCCACCACAGATTTGCTCAGGGCCACGCTGGCAGGGAGTGGCAGATTCAGGACTCAGGACTAGAAGTAAGGCCCTCCTCCTTCTCGTCCAGGGTAGCTCATCATAATTGGCTCCCCAGCTCTGAAGGGATTACCCCCAGTCTTTCACTCCCCACTCCAGAGCACTCATGGAGAGCTGGGAGGCTGTTACTGACAGGTAGGGGTGGGCAGGGGGCCGAGGGTCCCTTGGGATGGGGGAAGGCTGGGGCCTGCAGGACTTGCTGACACATGTCTTGGAGACTCTGGGCTTGAGCTCAGTCTGTCTGTGCCAGGAGGTAGGGACACACTGACCCGTCTTCTCCCTGAGACCACAGAGGCCCACAGTCTTGGGAAGGGTCAGGTGCAGCGACAGGGCAGTGGGGGCTGGCTAGCAGCCCAGGCTCCCACATTCCCAGCAAGCTGAGGGGTCTGGGCAGGTGGTCATCAGTGCACGTGGGGTGCAGTGAGGAAGTGGTAGGTCCCTGGTCCCAGAGTCCACCCATACCATGGAGTCCTGGTCATAGATTTCAATGACAATGATGGGGGGATCATCCCGCAACTCATGAGCTTCACCATATAGCTCCAGGTTGTCGAACACCAGCATTTGGTCCCAGGTGGGGCACAGGGTCTCATTCAGCACCTGCAGTATGGGGCAGGGCAGGGGGAGACAGGTAATAAGTGGTGGTGGACAGAAAGATATCTGAGCAGAAGACACTTCCAGTCACTGTGGCTTCCAGGGGACTCAGAGGGTAGGAGTGTCATGTTCCCTGAGTCTTTTGGGAATCTTGAAACGAAGGCGAATGTGAAGTCTCCTCCCTCCCCTTTTGCCTCTGTCTTCCCTGTGTTCAACAGAACCACACCAAAGCCTTCACCAGGGTGGCCTGGGCATTCAGCTCATCTGCAAGGCTTCCTTCTCAGGATTTGGGGTGTTGGCTGGTCTGCTTCTTCAGGTCCCACAGGCTCACAGGTTCCCGAATGCTCTCAAACCCAGAGCCACTCCCTCCTCCCCGGACCCTCACCTCTGTGCACTGACTCTGGTTGATGAAGAAGACACGGGCAAAAGGGTCCGAGAGGCCACTGCTGTCAGCAGCAAAGAGGCTGCGTGCCTGGTACATGTGGGCCCGGAGCTGGAACACCTGCTTCTCTGTGGGGAAAGGTAGGCTGATGCTTGGGGACACCCTCCCCTCCCACCCCAGTGCCCTCCTGGGGTGAGGGCTGGGAGCCAGGGGTCCCCACTCACTGGTGTAGACCAGGCTGATGGGTGGGAAGGAGTGCAGCCCCAGACCCTGGGCCGCCTTGACCTCCTCGAAGCCGCAGGGCAGGCCACACAGGAAGTCCTTGCGCTGCTTGCTGAGGCCCAGCCACAGGTAGAGCTCCAGCTTGGCCTGCACCGTCCAGCCCATCGAGCCGAAGCCCCGCTTCCCGGGCAGCTGGGGGTGGGGGTGGGGTCGGCATTGAGGGGCTGGGCAGGGTGAGACCACACTGTCCTCCCGGCCTCCTTTTCTCTCCCAGCACTTTCTTCCCTCAGCCTTTGCGCCTCGAGGGCTCCACTCCATCAGCTCAGGCCTGGCAGACCCAGGGCGGGTGCCGCGCCCTCCCCAGGAGACCAACACTTCGAAGGAGCCAGATGCAAACCCAGGACTCCAGCCCCTCACCTTGAGGAAGAGCGTCTTGACCTTGGCACAGTCCTTGCCCAGCTCCTCCTCCACGATGGAGAAGAGCAGGTCCTTGGAGGGGACCCGGGCGTAGGCAATGCGTTTGTTATTGCTCATCATCCAGACGAAGACGTCGGGGATGCTGTGCTGGGGCTGTGGGAGGGGAGCCCGGGATTGAGGGGGGACCGCTTCTTGGCAGGGGCCTTGTGGGCCTCACTGACCACTACAGTCTTTGCCTCGGGGACTGGAGGAAAGACCCCAGATATGGGTCTTCCTTTACTCCCACCGATGGGGCAGAAAGAGCACACAGCAGGATGAAGGGCTTGTCTGCTCCTGTCCCTCAACAGCTGTCAGAGCAGGAGGGGCCTCCCAGGTGGTCCAGTGCAACCCCTTTCTGTGTAGCCCCTCCCTCTTCTGGTCACTTGGGTTTGGGGCTGGCACCCCGCTGTGCACACCAGCAGGGACACACCTCATCTGCCAGGAAGCGCAGCTTCTGCAGGAAGTTCTGGCACAGCCTCAGCTTGTCCCGCACTGTGTGTCGCTTCACCTGAGCCCGCATGGTCTTCGCCTGCTGCCCCATGCTCTCCTGCAAGGGTATGCGGGGTAAGTGGGGCTGGGGCTGTGATGGAGGGGGTTGGCCCTGGGGGCTGTGGCCTCAGACACATGTCCTCCCACCGCAGTTCCCCTTTTCACCTCCAGACCCTCCCTGCATCCCCTGTGTGGTCCAGCACTGAGGACCCGTGTGTCCTCACCAGCTCCCGCATGCACGATTTGAGGCGCTCCCGGTCCAGCCTGGTACGGGACAAGTGACCCTGGTCCTTGTCAGCGAGGGAGAGGAAACGGCTGGCAGGGTGAGGGGAGCAGGTCTTAGCAGGGCCCCCCCACCAGCAGGAGGCCTGCAGGCACCTCCTTTTCTTCCCAGTCCCGCCACTCCAGCCCCCAGCCGCGGCCCCTCCCCCTCACTGGCAGCCACTGCTAAGCTCCTCCAGGACGCCCCGCAGTCGACGCTCAGGGTAGGACTTCTCGGTTTTGATCATCTCCTGCACATCGTTCAGGCCTTCTTCCTGAGAGCCAGGAAGAGTGGGGTGCACGCTGAGTCACAGCCCCCTCCCCCAGCCTGCCCAAATGTCTCCTCCATTCATCATGGGACATAAGGGGCTAGTGACCTGGGACTTCGCTCTAGTGCCACCCTCCAGTGTCCCACCATCATCAGGAAACCCCCAGTTTCCCAGGTTCTGTTTTCAAAGCCTGGGGGCCTTCAGTTCCTGAAGAAAAAACCCACTTTTGGGGCTCTGAATCTGTGGTCCTGGTGGACTCACAGGGGTGAGCAGAACTCAGGACTAGATGAGGGAGGTGCAGGCCAGAGACAGAGAGGTACCCCAGCTGCCTTCAGGGAACCCCAAGACTGGCTGGGCCAGGAGTGCCAGACTCCACTCCATGTAGCCCTCAGTCCTTGGCCCACTTCTGGGACCTGGGGGCAGAAACAGGAACATAGGTCCTGCTGGGGCTACTCCAGCAGTTCCCCCCCACCCCACCCCCTACCCCTTCACAGCAAGCTTCTGGGCAAACAGGCCTTGTGGGGTGCGGAAGATGCACGCCGCCCCCACCTTCCCCGTCCCCTCCCACCAAGGCCCAGGGCTGACCAGCTTGTCTGCAATGTGGTCCATGATGTTGGCATTATAGAGGCGGCGGCGCTGGTCCGGCCACCAGCTCTTGATGTAGATGCAGGGCTTGTTCTCCAGGTAGGGCAGATGGAAGTAGTTCCTGGGGTGGGAAGAGGCGGGTGGTTGAGGACTGGGGTCCAGGCAGGTGGGAGGGCTAGGCTTTGAGAGGACGGGGGGCAGCCAGCAGGCCCTCCCAGGGCCCTGTGCCACGTGGCTCACCTGTCTGTGATCTGAGGCCGCATGGGTGGGGTGGAGGAGACCGAGGCAAGGTCCCCACCCTCCTCCGTCTCATCGTCACTCGAGTTCTGGATAAGATCTACTTCCTCCTCGTCCCCCGCCTCCTTCTGAGGTCTTGGGCGCTGGGGTCGCGACAGGCCATCAATCTCATTCCCATAGTTGCCTGGAAGCAGGAGGGGACACGTGAAGGCCTAGAATCCTCTCCCCAGCAGGCTTCACCTTGCCCTCCAATCCAGGTGTTGCTTTGGGTTTGTGGGAGGGGAGAGGGACTGTCAGGGAATGGGGAAGGTGCCGGGAGTCGTGTCAACTCAGATGTGATGGAACACTCACCAGAGAAGTGTCCCCATGTCCGCAATGCCTGTAAAGATCTCGCAAAGAGCTCTGAGGACCCCTGAGCCCAAGGTCCAGCCCAGGGCACGGCCCATCTTCCCACTCTCTCCTCCCCAGCCCCACGAGGGCCTCTTTCCCTTCTGTGGGGATGGCTTCTTTCTCCCCTCACCCCAAACACAGCCTAGCACTGTCGGTGGAACCCGGGTCTGCCCTGTGGGCGCGTGTACCTCACGGGCATGCACGGTGTGCAGTGTGCATGCTTGAGGACACATGGAGGAAAGTGGTCAAAGTTTCCCTCCCCCCAGGACTGTGGTGCAGGGCTTGGCAGTGACCACCCAGGAGCCCTGGGACCTGAAGACCCCTCTGAGAGCCCAGCACTCACCTATGGTGACCTCAAAGGTAATTGGCTTGTCTCCGTTTTTCCGGTCAATCATTGAGGCTTCCAAGAAGGCTCCAAATAGAAAGAATTCTTCTATTTTCCCTGCGCAGCTCTGTGGGGAAGGTGGTTGAAGCCATCCCTAAACTTTTGCAGGCATGCTGGGACTGGGGCCAGGTCTCCTCCAACAGGCCCTTTGGGCTCATGGTGGGGGCATCCCACCCAGCTATGGAGCTGGGCAGCCCAGACCCTGAAGGACTGAAGGCCCAGTTCCTTTCACGCAGGCAGAGCCCAGGCCCAGACTGCCCTGGAGGGAAGGGGACTGCTCCCCTGGAGGACAGCTCACCTCCGAGACGGGCGTGGCCTGCTCCACCTGCACCTCTGTGGAGCTGGTGAGCTCAGGGTTGGAGGTGTCCAGGATCTCCACAGCCAGGCCCAGCATGAGGCGGGCACGGAAGGACACGCCCTCCCCCAGGCCCTCGTTCAGGTCCTGGTGCTCGTCTAGCAGTGTGTAGTTGCGCGTGGAGCCGTACATGTTCACCCAGGCCGGGCCCAGTGTGGGCAGGAAGCCTGTGAACCAGCAGGGAGAGAGGAGTGGCCTTTGTCACACTCCAGGGCCCAAGTGGGTTAGAGGGACCTCTCCTGGGGGCTCCCAGACTACACCTCCTGATTGCCCAGCTGGAGACCCCATGCCTTGCTCTGTGACACATTTGAGGCAGGAGAAGGCCTGCGGGGCAGCAGCACGTGGCTTACAAGAGGCTGCGGGGAGACTGCGTGTCTCCTGGGTGTGGGCAGGTGCGGGGCACTTCCTTCTGTCATGCTCCCTGCCTCCTTGTGCCAGGAGCAGGGGCTGCCTACAAGCTACTGGGAAAACAGATGCCAGCTTCTCCCACCCACCTCAGCATGGCTTTTGGGCCTTTTGCCGTCATGTGTAGATATACATGCGGCCCACCCCACTTGTGCAGACCCCTCCCCTCTTCTCTGAATGTCCTCCCTCTGTCTTGGCCTGTTCAACGCTCTTCCTCCAGGAGGCCCTCCCAATTCCTAGTCCTAACTAACTTCTCCCATCATCGGGATTTGTTGTGTCTCATGTCTTGCATGGATCCAATTCTGCCTTATGTGTTTTGTTTGTTTGGTTTTTATTCTACCTGATTTTTAAAAAAAAATATAGCATTAAAAAAATCAGGATATACTTCAGATAACATAAAATTCATCCTTCTAAGTGTGCACTTCAGTGGTTTTAGTATATTCGCTATGTTGTTCAGTCATCACCTAATCCCAGAACATTTCCATTCCCCCAAAAAAGAAACCCGGTACCTATTAGCAGTTAGTCCCAATTTCCCCTCCCCCACTCCCCAGCAACCACTAATTTACTTTCTGTCTCTACGGATTCACCTATTCTGTACATCTCATGTAAATGGGATCATATGATGATGTGGGTCTTTCGTGCCTTCTGCCTTAGGTTTTGAGCATGTGATAGCACAGCCTCCTTGCTGATCTTCAGTGAGTGCTGCAAGGACAGGAATGAGTTCTTTTGCTCTGTGTCCCTGGTGCTCAGCGCACTACCTGGATCCTAGGAAGGGTCCGTCCCCACAAGTCTATAGATAGGTACTCTAGCAGCATACATACATACAGGTAATATGCATGTATATATGCACATGTAATTATTATTTTCATTTTACAGAGGGGAAAATAGGTACGAAGGTCACACTGCTACTCGTTGTCCGAGCTGGGGTTCCAGTACAGCTCTGTGCAGACCGGAGCCGTGACTTTCCACCTCTCCCTTGTGGTGGAAGCTGCTGGCAAAGCCCTCACCACGCCCAGAGCCTTTCTGGCTAAGGTGCAAGGTGTGGGTGGTGGTGTGAGGAGGGGGGTCTCATTCATTTACTCCTTCTTTTCAGGAACCAGCCCCCCTAACTTGGTCTCCTACTGCTGACCTTTGTCTCCATCATTGGAAATCTTGCGCAGGTCAATGAAGTGGGTGCCGATGGCCACGTCGTTGACCTTGTCAGAGTCCCGGATCTGCACCTTCATGCGTTTGCAGAGTGGGGGGAACAGGTCTGTAAAGACGACCTGCTCATTCCACAGGGGCTCGTAGCTGCTTTTCTGCACAGAAGTCTTGCCCTGGTGGGAGGGAGTGGGTGTCAGGGTTTGCACGTGAGCATGTGTGTATTTACTCACAGGTGTACATGTATGCTTGTGTGTATGCATACATGTGGTATGTGTGTGTGTTTGTATGTGGTATGTACGTGTGTACTTACCCCCTCCACTCTCCCCCACCCCAGCCTCTCGTGCTCTCCTTCCATTTCATGCTCCCCCTCAGCTCTTGGTCTCTAGGTCCCAAATGCCTGGAGGATTCCCTCAGTGGGGGCATGTAACCTTTTGGCATCTCTGGGCCACACTTGAAGAAGTAGAGTTGTTTTGGGCCACACATTAAATACATGTGGCATGTAATCACATACAAAAAAATCTCATAACGTTTTAAGTAAATTTGTGGTTTTGTGTTGGGCCACATTCACAGCCTGTCCACACCGAGACGTCTGGCCTCACCGGCCAGCCCCTCTCAGTCGGAGCTTCCTCATCTCTCACTCCTCCCTCTACAGTGAAGGTACCAAGGCGCTGACAGGCCAGTCTCCTGGTTTCTGACTTTGCCTCATGTCTGACCCCGGGACCCCACACTGATCTGATGCCTGTCACCCCAAGTCCCAGCCCCTGCCCCAGTACCCTCTACCCCAGTACCTTCTGGCCGGCAAAGAAGACTTGGACGTAGGGGTCAACCAGGTCCTTGTTCTCCCCTATGAAGGCCTTCTTCACGTTGGCCATAAGGCTTGTGTTCATACGGGGCAGCCCCTCTGCTCGGTAGATCTTCACGTAGAACCGGGCCCACTGGCGTTCGGCGGGCACGCCCTCAGGGAGCAGCAAGTTCCTGCCGTCACATACAGCTAGGGCAGCAGGCCCTGGCACCCCACCCCCTGCCCTAACATCTATGTGCTCCTGGGGCCTGGGACAACCTCTGTGAACCCCTGCTCTTGCCTCAGGCCTTTCTATCCCATGAGAAGGAGTCTCATGTGGATGCTGAGGTCAGCCCACGATGCCCCAGCCCAGGCTGCCCCAGCCTTAGTCAAAGTCCACCCAGGAAGAGCTGGGCTGTGTGGGGGTGGCTGAGAACAAGGGTAAGGGCGGTTGGAAGGTATGATCTCTGGGCTCAGTCCACCCCAGGGGCTCCCTCTAGGGAAGGAAGGGCTGGGTCAGGCCTCAGAGGTCGGGGGGAGATGGGAGCCTCACCCTTCAATGTCATCCTCCTCTGTCTCGTTGGCCTTGTGGGGCGTCTTGATGTTGTCTCCCTTGCCCACCACTGCGACGTCACATTTCACGTAGCCTTTCAGCCCCGCAGAGATGTCGTCGGGGTCAGACAGGATGGCCCACTTGTGGTGGAACTGGTGCTCTGCCGTGATGAGGAGTGGGGACTGCACCGGCCGCTCTCTGCCCGCCCCCCAGGGGCACTGCACCCTCGGGGCAGGCCGCAGAGCTGCAGAGCTGAGGGCTTTCTTGGCCCATAGAGGTCAGGCCATCAGGTCCCCCTGTGACCAGGCACCACTGCTCTCCCTGCCTCTGGGCTGGACCAGGGACCAGTGGTTCAGAGGTCCCTGAGCGGGGACAGCTGGGGCAAGGTCTTGTATCCAGGTGTGTGATGTGACTTTGCTTCCTAATTGTTTTCTTGGCCGGCAGCCCGCCTACCCCAATCCCTGCACTCACCTGCAGACAGCAGCCAGACAGCCTTCAGAGAGGGTCCCCTCTCTCCCTGTGGGTCTCCCCAGTGCTTGGGGTAAAGACCACAGACCTGATACAGCCCTCCCAGCTCACATGGCTCATCCGCCCCGATCCCCATGCCCCTCCTGGGCAAAGCTGCTCACCTCTCCCCGAAGAGCTCATTTGCTATCCCACACCTACATGCCTTTGTGTCTGCCGGTCTTTGAGCTTGGAAAGCCCTTATCCTTGCTGTTCCTCTGCCCCCGCCCTCCTCCCCCATGTTCAAACTTCTACTCCTTTTGCATAAGAGTCTCCTCTTCCATGCAGCTTTCCCTGACTTCCTCAGAATTGCTGAGCTCGGCCCTTTTGGTATTCTCGGTGTTCCACATGCACATCTCCTATCTCACTGTCACTGTGATTAACTATTTATTGTCTCTCTCCAATTTTGAACTGAAAGCCTCCTAAAGACAGGGTAGTATCACACCAGTGTGGAGGAATATACATCGTCAGGGGAAGAGACCATTTTAGGACGGGTCTGCCCTTAAGGTTTGCTTTAAAGCTGTTTGAGAGCAGAGAGCAGCCCTGGCCTTGGTTTTGTGTGGACATTGAAGTCTCCAGGGGCTCAAAATTCTCCTCCTCCCCTCCCTTTCCTTCGCCTTCTACCATAGCTGAGACCCTGACAAGGCTCTGTTCCCAGTGGGCTCCGTGGAGCGCAGTGGGGGCTGCATGCAGAAAGCAGCCTGTCTGGGTACAGGGCAGCCCAGCTGTGTCTCAGGGGGGAGAGTGCCATAGCAGGGTCTGAAGAGAGAGACCAGGGTGGTGACATGGAGGAAGCTGCGTGGGGAGGAGTCGCTGGAGGTCGTCACCTGAACTGGCACAGCTCAGCAGGAGGGACCATGTCCTAGGCTGCCCCGAGCTTCAGGATCTTGTCAGAGCAGATGTTTGTGGGATGGACACATGAACAGATAGCTAAATGGCTGGATGGGGAGGCGCACAGAGAATGAGTGAAGGTGGATGAGTAGACACGTGGATAGACAGCGAATGGACAAATGGGTAGAAAGAAGGGTAACTGTATAGACAGATGGGTGGATGGATTTATGGATGGTTATGTGAATTTGTAGATGGGTGAGTGGATGAGTGGACATGTGGGTAGATGGACAGATACGTGCATGATCAGGTGAATTGGAGGAATTTGGCAACAAAAGAATAAGACTCAGGAGGGGCATAAAATTTCTTTTTGAATTTAAAGGCCATTTGAAGAGGGACTGGATTCATTCTTTCTATCCCTCTTAGGCAAACTTGTGAACATGGGTGAAGGTTACAGGGTGACAGATTCGGGTTTGTTGTAAATGAGTGGAGAGACCTAGAATAGGAGGTGGTGAGTGCCCCGTTTCGAAGAAGTCGAAGTAGAGACTGGGTGACCAATCAGGGATGCTCTCTGAGGGTTCCTGTGCTGTGAACACTGGACTGATGACCTTTGAGGCCGTTCCACTGTGATCTCAGTGACATTGTATTGCTGCTGTCAAAGGGCCAGAGGTGCAGGACAACATGAGGCCCTGTACGTACCAGCCTGGGTCATTTCCCCGCCTTGGGTCTGGCTGGGGGGTTGCTAGCAAGAGGGTGGGTAGAGCCTTGTACGGCTCCTCCTTGTCGCCAGCAGAGAGTCGCAATGAGTGAACAGTTTCCTGCTGTTGCACCTGATGCTGCGAAAGTGGTCCTGGCAGGGTGAGAACAGACTCTGGTCCCCCAGCAACCCCTTCTGGCTCCATGAGATACTGATATCACCAAGGCTCCCAACAGCACTTGCAGTCCTAGGTCCCTGGCAGTGTGATGTCTAACGATGTCCTGAATAGGTCAGGAACCAGGGCTCATCGAGAAGTTCAGGCCAAACTGGAAATCATTAGCATGAGGACATCAGTGCCCCTGCCATGTGACTTCAGGCTCCCATAAAGGACACCAGGCTCAGGAACGGATTCAGCAGGAGCCTCTAATTTGGGGTGGGTTACCGCAGTGGAGAAACCAGGTTTTGGCCCAAATAGACCTGGGATCACATTGCATTTCTACTACTGACTCACCGTGTGGCCCTGGGCCAGCTATGTAAACTTCTGAGCCTCAGTTTCCTTTTTGTGAAATGGGAGCGATGATGCCTACATGGGGTTGTGAGGGTTAGACCTGCTAGGATGGCATGCGTAGCCCAGGGCCTGGCACTTAGTAGGGGTTCCCTGAGTGGCAGTGGTTTCCTCACCAGGACTCTTCCGCCTGGAAGCCCCGAGGCTCCTCATTCTCTCTCCACGATGTTCTCCCAACCAACATCCCACAGCAGTGCGTGCTCCCCGGGAAACCCCGGCTGGAGCTGCAGACTGACCCTCCTCCCTGCTCCCTGTAGCGCTGAGGGTCCTGAGGGCCACCCTCTCCTGAGGACAACAACGTGTATGGGGCAGTGGGAAGGCACCGGCCTGGCAGCCGGGAGACCCAGCTTCCATTCCCAGGCTCTGAGCAAGCCCCTCCATCTCCTTAGGCCTCAGTTTCTCCATCATCATAGAGAGATTGGACTAGATGTTTTTAAGTTCTCTTGCAGCTTGAGTGTTCTGTGATTTTGTGATTTTTATGTGTATAATCTTGGGTTTTGAACTCAGATTCCCCAGTCTGACTCACAGCTATAATGTACACTGGTCAAGTGTCTATTAGGCTGAACCATAAAAAATGACCAATTTGTTCAACCTCATAGTGCAGTAGCACCTTTAAGCCACTTAACTTCTTTCAGTTTTATTGATCTCATTTGTAAAATGGGAATGACGGCTAATGCTTACCTCACTGTTTTGTGAGGGTCAAATGTGACAGTCCGGGTGACATTGTACTGCCACTGTCAAAAGGCCGAATGGGGACATTACTGCACCTTGAATGGCAGGTTCACTTCAGAGATGGGGGTGGAGCCCAGTGCCAGTTTGTGTGTCAGTGGTTCCCCAGCTGGCCAGGTGGTGGGCTTTGGGGATGGCGGGGCTCAGGGGAGCTCTGGAGTCACACAGCCTGATTTTACCTCAGATCAGCTGGGTGACTGGGGAAGCCTAGGCACTTCTCAGAGCCCCAGGCCCCTCAGCTATAAAAGGGGTGATGCCACAGGTCCCAGCAGAGGGTCAGCCTGCGGCGCTGGGGCTTCCCCGGATGCCAGCAGACTGGCACAGGTGGTCGCTGCCTTTGCGTAAGACGGAGTAGCCCATCACTCCGCACACCTGACGGTTGTGTGTGCTCCGGGCCCCGCCAGGTTGGGCCCAGGGACCGCTAGGGTGGGAAGCATTGCGTGCACCGTGCTCCGCAAGCCGTGTGCACCGCTGCCGACCGGGCCGCACAGCTACTCACCAGGCTGGGAGTACACGGTTCCCACGTCCATTTTGAAGGACCCCACCAGGGTGCCGCTTCGCAGCAGGTTCTTGGAGTGAATCACCTTCCGGGCAGAAGCACCAGCCGCCAGTCAGGCCAGGCAGGGCTGAGGCTTCCGTGGGGCAGCGGTGGGGCCGTCGGATGGTGGCACCACCTCAGTTTTTCTGGGGACCTGAGCCTCTTGGTGACGCAGGGGAGTGTTTGGCAGGGCATGGTGGCTCACTGAGGCTCAGCGTCAGCCTCTGCTGCCCTCACCTGTTTTTGTGGGCTGCAAGGTGTGGGTGAGTAGGTTGTGTATTACACAAAGTCACCCAGCTAAAGGGGCGGGAGAGGCGCAAAGCCAGCCGGTGCCCCACTTGCCTAGCTGTGTCTGGGTACAGGGCTGCCTTTTTACGGTTGGTTCGCCCAGAGGGGGCGCCCTTTCCAAGTTTGCACAAAGGTGCCCTGTGAGCTAATGGCCCTGCCTGCCAGGACCTGCTCCCCACTCACCGAGATCTTGATGATCTTGTCGAACATGACGTCAGGAGAGACGTGGAAGTCGAAGACGAAGTACTGGAGGGGAGAAGGACCCAGGCCTGCTGTCACCTGGTGGGCAGCAGCTAACAGCCCTGGTTGTGCTGGGACCCTCCCTCCTGGCAGTGCCTGTCTGCACCCCGGCCATTTCCCCTGAACCCCGGAGTTCAGATGAGCAGCAGTGGCAACCACTGGTCCTCCCTGACCCTGGGGCTGGTGGGAGGTGGGGCCCCCCAAAGAAGAGCAAAGCCCCAATCCCTAGGCATGGTCAGTGCCAACTAGTGTGGGGAGGGGAAGGAAGTGGGAGCAACTGATGGAATAGCCCTGGCCTGGGGGGCTGGGAGACCAGGGTTCTAGTCCCGGTTTTGTCCCTTTCTAGCTCTGTGGCTTTGAGCAACACGTTTTCTGAACCTCAGCTTGCTGAGCCGTAAAATGAAGATAATGACACCACCTCAGTGTCTTCTTGTGCCTGGAAGATACAGTGTGGTTATATGAGCTACACAGACATTTGCCATTAACCTACAATGCTCCAGTCCGAGAAGTGTGGCCTCATTTCTGAGAGGTTAAAAGATAAAATAAGGTGAGCTTTAGAACTGATGAACTCTGGCGAATGTAGGCACTTAATGTCAAATGCTGTGGGCATGAACCGTCCTCTGAGTTGGGAGCTGCCACTCCCAGGTGCAGTGCCCACCTGCTTCTTCTGGCCTCGGAGTGCAGGCGCTGGGAGTGGGGGTGTGGGGCAGTGAGCAGGGGTACCCTTGCTTTGGTGAACTTGTGGGCAGGAAGAAGGAGGAAGAAATGTTGCCAATGTATTTAGAGGAAACATCAGGAGAATCTGCTCCCTGCTACTGGGTAAACGTTCTGGCTTTAGAGCCAGACAGACCAAGCTTTTAATGTTGGACCAGTCACTGTCTTTTCTGAGCCTCAGTTTACCCCTCTGTGGTGTGGGGAGAAGAATCCAGGACCACCTTGTTGACCTGCTCCAGCGGCATCATTCATGGGGGTTGGGAGCTGAGGGTATGGTTGCGAAGTCTTAATGAGATGACTTCTGTCAAACAGGTGTGCATGTGGTCAGGACACAAGAAACACCAGCTGCTACGCATGGCACCGATATGTCCCGGTGGTGCCAGCCACAGGGGAAGGATGCTCTGGAGAGACAGGTGGAGATCCAGACACACAGAGGGCAACTGACATCTTAGGGCTCGGCGGGGAGAGGCCCAAGGAGCATGTAGGAGGGACGCTGGCCCAGGGCAGGGTTCTGAGAAGCACAGCGTTTCAGCAGTGGGCAGAGCAAGCAGCCAAGAAAGGCCAGGAGAGAGGAGCGGGTGAGACAGGGAAAGCAGGAGAGGGCCCTTTAGTTCCCCAGGGGAAGGACCGGCAAGTGGATGAAATGAGCTGGGCAGTCAAGGGAGGGGGGTGACAGTGGATGCTGTACTTAGGGACAGCAAGATCTGTGGGGCATTTAAGGATGGGCAATTTTAGTGAAGTCATGGGACAGAGGCTACTGTGGAGACTGAGGAGTGACTGGGAGTTGAGGAGGTGGGAACGACTCATGTAGTCAGACTGCAAATGGGAGGGAAGAGGTTGTCACTAGGAGGTAGGTATGTGGGACTGAGGAAAGGCATAGCTAGAGGGGTGGATGGGTAGTTGAATAGTTAGACAGATAGACAGACAGACAGGCAGGCAGACGCATAGTTCCTGTCCTTGAGCATACATGGTTTTCCGTAGTTGTAGTTAGAACACGCGAGAGCAGAACACCTTGGAGGCAAAGAAGGAGCCAAAGCAGAAGTAAAGACAGTCGGTGGCATTGAGTGGATGTTACAATGCCGGAGCCACTGGGGTGCAGAAAGGGAAAGATTCAGGGCAAAAGCAAAAGGTGGTTTAGGCAGAAGGAAGTGTCCGTGGCCAGGACCAGATGCAGCCGCGGGGAAGGGGACTTGGCCTGGCCTGGTGGTCCCTGGAGGGCAACGGTTGTGAGCTGCCTTCACGCAAAGGCAGGTCCGAGCCAGGCAGGAGGGCCAGAGCCCGACCAGGTGCCCCAGAGCGGTGTCAGCCCGAGGACAGGGAGCTAATGAAGCTCCCCAGAATTTTGCACGCCCTGAGCTGTCCGTGGTCGTATTCCCTGCATTTCCTGAGCATATTTCCCTTTTGTAATCACTTAGAAATCTGCTAAGTCATGTTGATTGTTCTCACCTCCCTCGGTTGAGATTTCTAGAGCCAAAGGAAAGGTCCCCTGAACTTGGAATTAGCCAGAAGAATGACACCCCTAGAACCAGGAGAATATTTTTCAATGAAGAAGAATGTGGCATAGAAAGAGAAGAAAAGGGAAAAAACAGTTTAGCTTTGGGGCTGGAAAGAATCACGGGAAGATAGTTTAGAGTGGCGGTTCTTAATGCGGGGGGCGGGGGAGTGGGCAGAGGCTGAGACTCCCAGGGGACATTTGGCAATATCTGGAAACTTTTCGTTGCTACAACTGGACAGGGATTGCTGTTGGCATCTAGAGGGTAGAAGCCAGTGATGCTGCTGAATGTCTTACAATGTGCAAGAGAGTCCCTTACACCAAAAATTATCTGGTCTGAAATAACCCTAGAGCTGAGTTTGAGAGACACTGCTTTAGGGGAAATAGAAATTGAACAAATCAGAGCTACTTGGGTTTGTGGAACAGAAAAAAATGTGACCAAGAACAAATTTAAGATCTGTTTGAGAGAAATGAATAGTCTTAGTGGACATAAACATGAAGTTTAGAAAATGGTTTCTAGGCTGGAACTGGGAGACACCCGCTGGGGCAGAAACTGTTGATTTGGCAGGCCCTGTGTTGGCAGGCACGGGCCTGGTCCACAGCAGATGCTCAGCCAATGTTTGTTTCTTCCTTTGACCGAGCAGGCATTCAGCAAAGTGTTCCCAAACCCCTCCACGTGCGTGCCGGGCTCTGGGCTGGGCCGCAGCGCGGCAGGAAAGTGGGAGCCTCCAGTCCACCAGGGAGACAGAGACAGGAAGGACCAGCCACAATTCAGGGACATTACTGTCACAAAGAGAGAAGTGTGCTGATCTCTGACCCAGAGAGTGCGGGGAAGGCTGCTCAGTGGCAGGGACATTTGAGCTGGGCCCTGCAGGGTGAGTAGGAGTTTCCTGGGGAACCACAGAATAGAGAGAGCAGCTATTTCCTTGGGAAAGAGGAAGCAATTTGAGTGAAACATGAAGTGCGTGGGCCAGGTGCAAGGTGAGTCCTCCAGCCAGCCAAGTGTGGCTTTGCCCCTATCAAATGACCATTGAAGGCCATGGGTGCCTGTCTCCGCATCTGTCAGGGGAAAGTAAACCCTTATCTAGGCTGGAGGCTTTTCCAGTCAGGAATGTGTCCTGACCTAAGATGTGTCAGGGATGTCGAGCCTGAATTTCCGGCTCCTGGGAAGGGGGCCACATTGGGCAGGGGGAGGGTTCCTGAGTGCTGAAAAGGGGAACCAGCTGTGAGAACGGGGCCCATCTGTAGTCACACGGGAGACTTTGGCCAGGCCCCAGCCCCAGCCTAGGTCCCTAGGATGGGCAGAAGTGAGCCCACCTTTCTAAATGAAGATGCACAGGCTGGGAGCCGCACAGCCGGGGGGCCCCACAGCTTCACCAGAGGTGGCCTCTGCTTAGTGACAGATGGCACCCTCAGTCCTCACCACTCCTCAAGACAGATGCTGAGACAAAGGCCACAGTTGCTTTCCTTGGGCCAGTCTGGCACCACTCACTGCCTGGAGCCACGGGGAAGAACAGACTAGATGCCCCCTCCCGGAAAGGGAGGGCCAGGGACCCCAGGCCTGTGGCTTCCGGGTTAGTCTGATGTGTGTTCAGACATTTGCGGGAGACTAGGGCACCCGTCACCGGAGCCAATTAAGATAGGTTTCCTCCTGGAGCCCGGGGTCAGGATGATGTGTCTCGGGCGGCCATCCACGGCGGCCAACAGAGCGCTGCTGAGACTGGGCAGGCTGAGCCCTCCTCCACCAACAGTGCTCTCTGAAATCTTGGCCCTTCCCCTATTGAGGCCCAGCCTCCTCTTCTGTAAAATGGGGAGATTGAACTAGGAGGTCTCTGAGGTGCTTTGACCTTGAGGTGGCCTCAAATGGCTACAAAGAACAGGAGTGGGTACCAGGCTTTTTTCCCCTCACACCTCAAGACTGCAAGGCCCTGCTCTGGAAGGAGCCCCACGGAGGTCAGGCCACCACAAAGGTAGCCTCACAGGAGGGTGAGCTGGCAGAACCTGGCTCTGGCACTAGCTCCTGGGCAAGGTCCTTCTCTAGGAGCCTCAATGTCCCCTGGTGTGAAATGGGATTGATGGTGACAACTGCTGACAGTTGTGAGAGTCAGAAGGGATAATACACCTGAAGCATTTAGAAGAGTGCCTGACACATAGCAAGTGCTCATTAGTGTCCCAATGCCACCACGGGCAGGGGCTGGAATGGGGGGACACTGCCCCAGGGCTCTGGCCTGGGAAACGGCTGGGCCCAGGCCTTACAGGGCATGAAATTCAGAGACGTTGCTGAGGGCTGTGTGGGAGTGCCCGGGTGGTGTTCCTTTCAAAGGGTGGGCCCTGGCCAGGCCAGTGTCAGGCTGGGATTTACAGCAGGGGTGCAGAGGGCGTGGCATTGCACATCGGTGTTCTAGGGGTTGTGCCAGGGTGGGTGAAAGCCATCTCTGCTGGTAGCCCTTTGTGCTCCTTGGCTCCCAGGTAGTCCTATTGGGCCCAGGTAGGGGTAGGGCCCAGCCTCCTGCTACATTCTGGGAGGCCCTTTCCCTGCCTGGGTCCATGGGCACTGACCTCATTGTAGTAGGGGCAGTTAGTGGACTCCTTCATGGAGGTGTACTTCTTGTCGTCGCCCACCTCCACGCACACCACGGGGTCCATGTTCAGGCCCACCAGCTGCCGAGCCTCAATCACTGTGATGCTGACCTGCAGGCAGGAGAGAGGGGACCCAAAGGCAAAGATGTGTGAGACCTGGAGCAGGTTCTGCCAGGATAAAATCTGCCTGCGGTTAAGTGGTTGGTCTCCCAAGTAGACAGTGTCTGTATGATGCTCCCAGTTGTTTCAGTTGACTCTCTCGAACTTGCATTTTAACAAAATGACCTTTGCTAAGCTAGAATTGGCATTGACTTCAGCACATTCTTCTAATGAAACTGCATGGGTTGCTTTACATGCCTCTCATCTTGGAGATTTGGTATCTTAATCGTTGTGCTTTGATTTCACTCAAGAGAATTGTTTCCTTTTTCATAAAAAAGAATAACCAAAAAAACTATCATCTACTGTGTCCCTCAGAGTCTTATAAATATTCTAAAGGCCAAGAAAATTTCACACATCAACATTAAAGATGTTTAGAAAAATAGAAATGCCAATGTCAATGAGAACGTTGCTAGGAAAGTGTGTGGAACTAGAAACTGAACATTTTCTAATTGAAATAACACGAACTATGAATGCAAGCATTTCTATTTGGAATTTGAAGTGTCAAGGGGATGGAGCTTTGAAGTTCAATAATCACCGTTTCCTCAGAGAGCTATAAAGGAAATAGAGCTAATTAACTTAACTCTGAGACTTTACTGTGAAGAGAGTAAATACACACTAGAAGTCCTTCCAGAATATTCTTTGCATAGTAGCTTATAGAGTTTTGATCTTGATGAAACTTTGTATACCAACTACATATTTTAAAGATCTCATCATTTTTTTCTATAACTAATCCATCCCCGCCCTTCCATTAAAACAAAAACAAAAACAGAGTTTCTGTCCTGGACCAGTATGACCCAGTTGGTTGGGCATCATCCTACAAAGCTAAAGGTTGCTGGTTCAATTCCTGGTTGGGGCACATTGCCTGGGGGGTGTATGGGAGGCAGTTGATTGATGTTTCTCTCTCTCATGGATGTTCTTCTCCCTCTCTTTCTCCCTCCCTCCCCTTCTGTCTAAAAATAAATAAATAATATATATATTTTTAAAAAGACTTTCTGTAACTCATGACTAGGAACTAGACAGAATTTTGGCCTAATAAGGTACCAAAGACATGTCATCAGATTAACTTTCCCAATGCGAGCAGTTGGTTGGTTTTTATGTTTTCAAACAGAGGTCCGGCCATGATGACAGCCTTTTTTCAGGACCCAAAGTTTCCACCTTCCTCCACTGAGCAGAGCCAATGATGGCAGACAGCCCTGGCTGGAAGCTCTGGAAGCAAGAGGTTGGAGGTGGAGAGGGGAGGAGGGCAGAGGGTTGGATGGAGCAAAGTGGGGAGAGAGGCTTGAGGGGACTCTTTGCTGGCTGAGTGGTGGCCCCACGAGGAGCCCTGAGGGTGCATGATGGAGGTCCCTGCATGGTGTTGGTGACAGACTCTCAGGGTGCTATACTTAAAGCATCATATGTTTGAGTATTTATCCTCTAGGAATGGCCATCCTGCAGCTTCTCCTCCAGCTGGGGCTCGTGGAGGGGAATGTATCACCTGGACTTGAAACTGAAAAAAAACAAAGCTGAGGGAGGAAATTGGCCATCCTTCCCTCCAATTCTCTAATCATCAACAGAGGACTTGATTTTTCCTGGGTGGAAGATGAAGAGGCAACTAGAGCCACAAAGGGACCAACTGACCAGCTGACCGAGGAGATGCTTTTAGTAAATGACTATTCTACACTCTCCTTCCAAGATAAGGGACATAATCCCTAAGTGGCTACATGAAAGCCATCTCAAGGAACAATGCTGAATGTAAATCTACACCTTTGTCCTAGGAGGACCCAAGAGTCATGGTGCTCTGTGACCTGCTTCTGAGCGATCTGATCACGCTGTAAGAACATTAGCTGGGAGCTGGAGATAAGGGATGCGGGCCCTTTAGTACTGCTCTTCTGAAATATCCTTTCCCTTCCCACAACTCCTGGTGGCAGAGATATGACATGTCTGCATTTTGAGAAGATTGTAGAGAATGAAGCAGCAGAGGCAATCTGAGGGCAGGGAGACCAGAGAAGAAGTGGGTGCAATATTGGAGTCGAGGCTGGGGGTCTAGGGTCAGTGCCAGGAAGATGACATGGAGGTGAAAACGCAGTAGGTCTTGGTGCTGGGAAGAGAGAGTAGGGAGCAGACTCAAGGCTTCATGACCCCCCAAGAACACCTCTGCCACACTCTGAGCTTTGCTCACTCTGATGGGGAAACTGCACATTAACAGGGAGGAGACTGTGGCTTCTCGCTTTTGAGATGTCAATAATCAAAAAAGGATTTGACAACTGCAGAAGAAACAAGGGGTATGAGAATGCCATGGTCTTTTCACTGTTCTGCGTCCTCGGGGTCCCTCCTGGATCTGAGTTCAGCTAAATCCCTCTTCTGTCGCCAACTGGCTGTGCTTTCTGAGTTCTTTCTAACTCAGCAAAGTCAAGTTCTCCAAGACAGTAAAGTTCCTTCTGGTAGCTTTTCTTGTTTTATATGTCGTATTTACTGGAAGCAAGAATATAAGTCAATATTTGCATCCTCAACACTTTCTCTCAAAGTATGTTAAGATTGGCAGTTGAGGTGTGAATGAACCTGTCAGGAGAGCGCATGTTACTAGGTTAAATACACCTGTTTTGTCCAACTCATATTGTTTACAAAGTCTTTGGAGGGAGAATGTCTGGTCTACTTAACAAAAGTCTCTGGCAGGAAGCGGTTTGAAATAGCTTTGGAAAATAAGCAGCAGGTTGTAAGCTGAAGATGAACAGGGACCAGAGGGAGTGACTGTCCAAAAGGCCTAATTAAAGAGAAATTAGTCATTCCGGCTGCTGCAGTCAGACACCCTTGGGTTTGAACCCTGAAGTGACCTGGTCAACATTTTTATCCTCCTTTCGCCTCATTGTCTCACCTACGAAATGCAGTAATGCCTATATTTGGAGGGTTATAAGAATGGCATTAACTTAAATGGAAAACACATATACAGCTCCCGACATACTGTCTGCCATAGAGTTAACCTCTAAAAAATAGAGTTTAATTAACAGCAACAACAACAGCTCCATTTCCTATGCGCCCTTACCTGGCAGGCTGGTAACATTGTGGAGGTAATAGTATCTAACTATGGGGTCTTTGTTCTTTGGAATTTTCCTGTTTTCAACACACAGAGGAGTAAAGCCCTGAGCCCTGTGCCTTGGAAAACCTGTCGGAAGTCTTAGAAAACCCTCTGCTTGAGTTTTGGCAGAGAGGTGATGGGGTGACTTTCCCAAACCTTTAAGGAGCCCAGTGGCTTGAGGTTGTCTAAAACCACTTGACACTGCCTGGGGCTATTTTGCAAGCACCTGGGAAGATGGTCAGGGACTGCATGAAAACGAACTGAGGCAAGGATTAAGGGAGAAAGGAGTGCCCAGAGAAAACATGACCAGGTATGCCTGATACAAAGAAAGGCGCCATCTAGTGAACTATGTCATCACCTGAGTGAGGTGAGGTGGGGCTGCCTTTCAAGAAGCGGTGGTGTGCAAGGGGTCTGGGAATTGGGTGTGAAAGATAAGCTCTCATCTTGGAGAGGGAAGTTACATGGATTTTGGAGTCTGGCGCTGGTGGTACCTATGGCTGGAAGTGTAGTGGTAGGCAGGTGGGGTTGCCTGAAGGTTCTGTCTCCTCTGACCAGCCGGCATATTCACTCATTGCTAGGAATGCCCAGCAATCTTCTGACCTAAAGCTGGGTCTCATTAGCCTCCAAGGGAAGGTCTAAAGCAATGGGTAGTCCCTTGGCCCTTCCTCCTTTCAGTTTATAAATAGATACTGAGTGCTTCCGGCTTATACATTAGCCTATTGTGAATTGCGTTAATGTAGTTCAGCCTCTCAGACTCTGATCAGCTCTGGGAGAAGAGACAAAATTAAGGGTGTGCTTCTGCAAAGCTGAGGATCAGGTCCCAAGCTGGGAGGGCTGCACTGGTGGCATCTGTGTGGCCCTGTCCCAGCAGTGTGACCAGTCATGCTCATGACTCACCCTGCCTGCACTGTGGCCACATTAACAATCTTACAGCTGCAAATCTCTCCCTATCTCAGCCATTCTGTATCCAGTTTTAGAAACATTCAAACCAAAAAAAAAAAAAAAAAAAAAATTAAGCGTTCAGAAAACACAGAGAAGCAAAAAGAAGAAAAAACACCCACGCTCCATCTATAGATAAGCAGGATTGACATTACTTACGGCATTAAAATAATACAAAACACCTGGCTGGTGTGGCTCAGTGGACTGAGCATCGGCCTGAGAACCAGAGGGTCGCCGATTCGACTCCCCAGTCAGGGCACATGCCTGGGTTGTGGGCCAGGTCCCCAGTAAGGGGGCATGTGAGAAGCAACCACACATTGATGCTTCTCTCCTTCCCTTTCCCACTCCCTTCCCCTCTCTCTAAAAAATAAGTAAATATAAATCTAAAAAAACCCAAAAAACAACAATTAAAAAATACACCAAAACACCCCAGCATTCTTCAGCGGCTCTTATTTTAACGGTTGGAATTTTTTGGAGGGCGGTGCTAGTTGGTCTCTTTATGGTTTCTCCAGGTCCCTCGTGCTTTAGGAAGTCCAGTGCTGGACAAGAAGTGCTGGAAGGGCTTTGACCGGCAGAAGCAGAGTTGTCAAGCCCCTCTTCGGGTTTGTGCCTCTGCTCATGACACTTCTCTGTGTGTCTCCCAGGAACAAGCTTACTATGGGGATTTATATTGGTTGAGGCCCCAGGTCCTGGCCTCTACAGAGTCTACAGTGCACATCTGGCCAGACCCCCTTCCCCACCCCACCCCCACCAAAGCATGAAAGGCAGGGGGCCTCGAGTTGCCCCACCCACCTGGTAATCCATGGGCCGCCCGGCACTTGGCTCCATCTTGATGTCTGGCTTGGATCTGAGGGGGAGAATGTGCTGTCAGGCCTGGTGTAAGGGGGTTGCTTGCAAGAGAGGGGGAGGGCCCTGGCAGTGGTTAGACTTTGAAGAAGGGCAGAGGGACAGCACTGTGGTCTTCAAATGTGCTGGGACTGCCAAACAGAATGGGGATTAGTTGTCTCGAAGGCCCCATTGGAAAGGATTAGCCAATGGCAGAATTAACAGGGAGACAGACATTAGATAAACAGATTCAAATACGGACTGGGTGGCTCTGTGATTTCCCTGAGCCTGGAGGTATTCAATGACTTGGGAACAGGCTCACAACTGCCACCCTCTGCCTTTTTAGGGAGAGAGGTAAAAGAGACATCCAGAAAAAGGAGAAAGGGGCAGGATTAGGATGCACCCCAATTCCAGACATTCCTGCCTGATGCAGTTGGGGATGTGGGGCTCTGCCCACTCACCGCTTGTTGGAGACATTGGTGGTGAGAGCTGTGACAGAGGCTAGGGACACACAGTCCGGGTCCAGCCCATTTCCCAGCCGAGTGGCCAGGCGGTCGAAGTCCCCCATCTCCAGCACTGCTGGTTCATCTGGGGGAGAGGAAAGGCTGGTTAGGTGGGCTGGGCTGTGAGATAGTGATGGTCTTTCCCTTTTTGCTTTGGCATCTGGGAAGCTAATAGTCAAATCCAAGGTTTATCCAGTAGCATTTGCTAAGAATGTTATGGCCTATATATCTACAGTGTGTTTCGTACCTAATCTTGATCTTTGATTTTAACTGATTTTAATTATATCTGGTCTTGCTTTTTAAATTTTAATCGAATGTAACTCTTATTGTACATTACTTACTTAATCACCGAATATCCTCATGGAAGAAGGTAGGAAATAAAGAATGCATACTTATGTATCTCTTGTAACAATAGCCGCCATTGCTTGAGTGGCTACTCTGTGCCAGGCACAATGATGGGCACTTTATACACGTATCTCTAGTCCGCATAGCCATGCCCTGCTAAGAGAGGCACTATTCTAATGCCACAGAAGGGGAAATTGAGGCTTAGGAAGAAACTTATCCATGTAAAACAGCAGATGGAATTCAGAACTTAACCTTGTACTAATGTGTATTAATCCACAGAGATGAAGAAATAATGATTCTAAGAAGCCACTCAAGGATGATTGGTTTGGGCCTCAGCCAGCAGCTGTATCCTCTCCAGTCTAAGAAGAAGGTCACAGCTAGAACTGGCATGAGGGCAAGAGGGAGGGAGGGAGGGAGATTCTGGGGCCAGTAGGCCACACAGTGGATACTGGAGAGGGCAGCCAGGAGCCCTAAGGGAGGCATGTGATCTGCAGCACCTGGGCCAGAAAGCTACACCCATCTCCTTTACAGCCACTCCATTTCTCCCGTTTTCTGCCTGCCCCCCACCCCAGCCCGCTGCTGCAGAGGGACCAGTGCCACAGGCCCCTACTGCCTCCAGGGCCCACCCTGCCTCTCTCCCCAGGGCCTTTCCTGCAGCCCGGTGAGAGGGAAGAGGCAGGACAGCGAGTCCTGCCACTGGGCAGGCATTCTCGGGACTCAGGTTTCCCCTCCAGAAATAAGGAATTGACCAAGGAACTTTCGTGTTTTGTTATTTCCTCTTCTAATGAAAAATCTCTACAGAATGGGAGCAAAGAGGGCAGGGGGAGCCTTTTATAAACAGGTCTACTGGGCAGGGGGCCCTGCTCCGCTCTAGACCACCATAGATGCCCGTTACACTCTCAGCCCTTAGAGCCACCCTTCCTGAGGACCACTCTCAGGACCCGGCTCCTCCGCCAGCCAATGGCAGACCAGGCCCCGCCCAGGTTGCTCTGCTGGCCAATCGTAGGAGAACCTGTTGGGGCGCTGCCTGTAGAGGGGCGGGGTTTGGTCGCTGTCAGGTGCGCAGAGACGGCTGGGCCGTCCGCAGGGGCACGCGTCCGTACCTTGTCTTTGGGTTTCCTCCTTGTGGAGCCGGTTCTTCCCGAGCTTCATGGCGGAGAACACGCTCCTCCCGGCTCTGTGAGAGGAGCCGCCAGAATAAGGAGGTGGAGGGCGATGAGGCAAGGAGGAAGGCACACAAATAGAGAAGAGCAAAACCCGAGAGAGCACGTAAGGGAAAGGAGATCCAAACCCCAGCCCCTCCCCTACTGGTACCGAGATATACTGGGGGCCAAGCTTCCCAAACTGGGAGCCATGAGGGGAACTGGGGCAGAGGAAACCCCACCACTTCCTCCTTCACACCGGAGGAGCAGGTCGCCGCCCCAGTGACCAGAGAAGGCGGCCTTCAGCTGGAAAGCACCGTTCAGTTGGAGCCCCTCAGGATCTTGGGCTGATCTTAGCCCCCTCAGTCCAGTCTTAGAGCTCCAAGCTCCACCAGTGCCCCCCATCTCCTCCTCCCTGTCCCTGCACCCCACCTCAATTGGGTGGAAAGAAAGCCAGGCAACCCGAGACAAAGCATCAGAACAGAGGTCAGGAAGAGGATTCAGAGGGGCAGAGGCCAAGGAGCTGGGAGATGTGGTTGAAACTAGCTTGTCATTTCTCAGATGGCCCTGGTACTCAAAGCCTGACTTGTCTTTCCCAACCTCCCTGTACCCTGAGATTCTCCCTGGTCCCTGGTGCAAAGGAGAGATAGGCTATTTCCCATCTATCTTTGGTCCCGGCTTTAAAAAGGCCCCTTCTGCCTGTCCCCTTTCACTGCAGAATCTCCCCCTCCACCAGCCCCCAGGAACGTATGGCAGACTCCATAGTTCCTACCTCTTCCACTGGCTTGGTGTGGCCTTGTGCCCTCAGGTGAAGGGCCCTGCAGTCAGGGGACCTGAGGGAAAGGGTCAGGGGTCCTCACTGTCCCTTCAGTGATGTCCCTGCAGCCGAGCCTGTAATCCTTGGTGCCAGGAGGGACCAGGAGTAGGATCAGCAGGGGGTAAAGTGCAGTATTCCATTACCCCATTAATGTTGCATTAGCTGGATACCTGACCCTCCACTTCCCATTGTCCCTCCTCCTGGGTGTGGCCCTGTCATCCTGTAGGCCCAAGTTGGGTGAGGTGCAGACTCCAACCCTGAGCTCACCTATAGCAGAGCCCACCCATTTTGCGGCCATGCATCTCCCTGTGGAGGCTTGATGACGGTTCCCAAGACCCCTGTTCTTTATGCTAGTCAGTGTGAGGTTGAGGGAAACCATTCTGCCCTTGTAGAGATGGCCTGGAAACCTCAAGCCCCTCTACTCGGGGTTGGAGAGCCCCTCTCATCCCCCCAAACTCGGCCCTATCCTAGCCCCAGGCCTTTTCTTTACTCTTCGTCTTCCAGGCAAGACATGGAGAGGCGTGTGTGTGTCTCCCAATGACAGAGCAACCAAGAACCACCTTTTCCATGTGACACCAGTTCACAGTTTAGGGAGCACTGGCATGTTCATGATTTCCTAAAAAGGCATCCTGCAGGTGAAAGAAAGCGGGGACGACACTAATCCGTCTGCATTCGCTAGCATCTTGCTTTCTGGGACGTAATAATGGGAGGAGAGGGGAGGAAAGGTGCTCTAAAACAGGAAAACGGATGCTTTGGGAATTATTTTTTTTAAGTTTCTCCCTTCTAATAAGGGGGCATATCATATATAAGATAGCCAACAAGAAATTACATAACGTTCCTTGAGCAACTACTGTGGGCCAACAGCTTTCCAGATGTTTGCTCATATTCATAGCAATCCTGGGAGCGACATACGCTTCTCATTCAACCCATGGAAAACGCGAGGCTCAGAGCTGGGATCGAAGCACAAAGCTCCTGTCTCCAAGGTTCAGCCATACTTCCACTGCATCCTTGACACTGTGGCATTGTACTCTCTGTGAGTATGAACCCCTTCATCCTAACCACTTTGACTTTTGGCAGAAAGTCCCCAGGGCCTGCACAGGTAGGTATGGGCATGTGCCACGTGCCAGCACAATTTGCATATGCGGACGTCATCTGTGAAGAGTGCTATAGACCATACCTGTGTTTACAGAGAAGGGGCTCATTCAAAAATAGTCTAAACATGAACACGTTTTGAAAGAGCCTGCTCTCAGTGTTAAATTACCAGTGACATAACATTGAACAGATCAATTAACCCATTAGAAACAACTGTATGATGGTGAGAAAGGGGCTGTCCTGCCTGGCTTACACAAAACCATCCAGTGTGATTTCTCCTTGCCTGGTGGTCTGAAAGGCAGGGCTGTACTCTGACCCCTGCAAGAGGACGTGTACCTAGTGTGGCCCTCCCTCTGCTTCCTGTCTCAGTGTTTGGAATTCCTTTCCTCCCAGCCTCACTCTTTCCTAGATTACCCAGGAGTTCCCTGGAGGACCCTGTGTTTGATTTTGTACAATCACTGCTTGACCATTCTTGAGCTGTGCCATCTTTAGGGTCCCCAGTCCCACTCCATGTGTAACCTCTGCAATGCCATTACATGCAGCCTGTTCCAGTCAGACAGCTCCGCATCCCATCCCCTCACGCTAATGCCCCCCACTCTGGAAAGTCCTCTCGGATGGTAGGCAAAGCCATGTGTTAGGTTATACGCAGTCCCTGCCTGGAGAAGCTGGCTTCTGGGCATCCTGGGACGGGATGTGGCCCTGCAGCCTGAAGCCCAGAACGGGCGCAGTAGCGGAGAATTGTAGCTTTTTGATCATGGTCCCAAGGACCCACCCAAGTAGAAAAGGGTACGGGCTTCCCTTGGACAGTTATGGCCTCAAATTCAAAAGTTACTTTATTCCTTAAAACAAACGTATTTGGAGGCAAAGACTGAGACCTCCAAGCACACTATACTTACCCAACCAGTCTCTACCATACCCTGGAGCAACTCAAAGGAGAAACCCCTCTCCCCAGATCCTGCGTAATTTGAACCCCTCAAAAGGACAGGTTCACTGGAGGTGCCCCTGTGTGCCTGAGCACATCTAAGATGCTGGTTTACTCCTTTACGACAGATGCAAACTGCAGGGTAAATGTAATTTCCAGGGTTCTCACTAGAGGCTCCCTGCCTCGCTTCGTTTTGTCTAGACCCGCTCTTCACTTCCTCTGAACTGCGGGCATGAGAGCATGATATCACCGGCTGTCACAGCCCTTTGTCATTTTCAGATCGGTGGCACATCTGAAGTTCACCACAGAGAAAGCTTGTTATGCCTGTCACAGCACTGGTTCCTGGAAGACAGTGTGCTTGCTTCTCTTGGCAAAGGGCAAAGGTTATTTTCGAAATAAATGTTAACTTAATCAGGGAAAATCGAAGATTATCCACTTGTGTTAAAGCCTTAGTTTTTAAAAAACTCGATTTGTTGATTAGGTCACTGGTGGCTGGGTTTAAAAAAAATAAAATAAAATTCTGCATTTGGTCTAGTCAGGTTCTCCAGTTACTAAGCTATAATGTGGCAAGAAAGCCAATAATGAACTTGGTGGAAAACCGCTTTGCAACCAAGTGGCTCCTTTATTCATGGCTGCATGAAAGCAGTAGATGCGGGGCCCAGGGGTGGCTGGCCTCTAGGAAGGAACCTCTGAGGATTTATGATCATATATGGGCGTCCCCATTCCTGATTCATCCAAGTCAGAATGCCATGCACCTACAAGCTTAGACCGCAGTTCTTCTCTAGAGAAGAGGTGTCAAAGTTAGTTCACTCACTGTAAGCTCTTTATGCATTTATAGATCTGATGATTCCACGGTTCAAATCTAGAAGGATGCCGTGGTTGGGTGATGCCCTGGGGGTCTTGGGGGAGAGCTTGGTGTTCACAATGACTAGAATTGGCCAAACTAAATATACTGAGCTGGGTCCCAGTAGATAGGTCTCTGTATTATTCTGGAGGTTGTAACTTAGAGGGGGGTGACTGAGAGTGAACAGCGGGCCGTGGCTGCCCAGGGCTTCTGTCTTACCCCGACCTTCAGTCAGAACTGTCTAATGTCATTAGCTCAGGCCTCAGGAGAAACAAAATCCTGCCAAATAGAAGCAGAGTCTAGGGGTCTTCCCTGGATCGTCTAAATGGCCCAATTTTCAAAACTTGGGGAAATGTTCTCTGGGTGCTCCTTTGTGAGTTTATTTCTCTTATTTTCCATGCTCCAATGCAAGAAGTTTCATAATCAAAGATTTTATAGTCGTCTTTCAAAGTGTGTTGAATTTCAGTTAGTTTTGAATGTCTTCCCATATCTGGGCAGGACAACTGACCTTTCATACAAGAACCTGTCTCCAAACTGGCCTGTTGGTACGTACGCACTTCCCATACTTATCCCCAAGTGTGCCAGGGGGCTTGACTCCTCAGCTATCCCCAGTGACCCAACCCCTTGCAAGACCCAATCAAACAGCATCATGGGAACAGATTTGCCATCTCCCCAAACCAGCCTATTCCAGGATCCTCATGCACTCACAGGGAGAAAGAGTTTCTTCATAGCACCATTCTCGAATTTTGTCTACTGCAACTTACACCCATTTCCACTTATTTCTCCTCAGGGGAGATAGAAACTGAGAGCTTTGCCACACAACAACCTTCCAGAGATTTAAAACCAGTTCCCATGCTTTTTCTTTCTCAGGCTAGGTCCTGGGCTTGACTTTGTACAATCACTTCTTGACCATTCCTGAGCTGTGCCGTCCTTAGAGTCCCCAGTCCCACTCTGTGTGTGATCTACACGATGCCATTACATGCAGTCTGTTCCAGTCAGATAGCTCCCCACCCCACCCCCCTCACTAATGTCCCCTGGAAAATGCCCTCAGATGGTAGGTCAAAGCCATATGTTTGCTTAGAAGCAGGTTTCAACTTGTTTAATCTCCTCTTAGAAATCCCATTTTCCTACCCTTTTAATCGTCCTATGGTTCTACACATTAAAATTAGACTCGTAAATGCCAGTTTACTTGATCTCATGGCAAGAGATTAGAATGAACCAGCGTCGACGGTGGGCCTACTGTGTGCTCACACTGTGAGACACTCCTTAGTCCATCTGGGGCCAGTCAAGGGATCAGGCCAGTCTGAACCCTGGAGGACAAACTGGCCCAGGACAGACTGGGGAGCTGCACATCAAGAAGCAACCTTAGACAGCATTGCTGCTCTCAGCCTGGGAGTCTGGGGGACAGGCAAGTCATTCTTGTCTCGTAGAGGCATTTTTATGGCTAAGCGTCCATGCAGAAACCCAGCTCCTTGAACTCTTTCCCTAAGAAGGCCCCCAGTTCAATGTCTGCTATCATCTCCCCACAACCCCCAGGATTCAACCCCCTAGTTCCCCCTCCAAGCCTGGCACATGCTGGGCCTGAGTCTTCCTCCCTTGCTTGGATCCTTCAGGTCTCTGGGTCTGGGCTCTCCCCATGAGGTGTCATTGCCTTGTCATCAGGCGTTTGTGAGTGTGTGGTACTGGGGGTTGCAAGGAGTGAGGCTGAATCGCCCAGGATCTCAACGCAAGCAGATGCCCCAAGCCTGTGCCTGTGTCGGTCACTTCAGACCCCTATACTCGCAATCCTTTTGTCCCCATGACATCCTATGCCAACTAATTTTTAACATATCAGGATCACTGTTTTGAGCAAATCTCTTAACATCTCAGGGGCTCAGTTTCCCTATCTGGAAAATAAAGACCACATTCCTGGCTTTTCAGCTCTCATTGGTATGTCTGGAGAATTAAATTAAATTTAGAGTGCTCTAAAATCCCAGGGTATTTTGTAGACTCTGGTCAAAAATGAAATCCCTGTGTTTTAGGGCCAGCTCTGCCCCTGTTCTGGGGCAAGTCGCTTCCCCTCCCCGGGACTCAGATTTGTTAGCTGTAAGAAAGGGCGTTGGGCCACAAGCCCCCTCCAGCATGGTTAGCTCAAACTGCCACTGACCTTGCGGATTCCCTGTGATACCAGAGAGTTTTGAGATGACACGGGTTTCTGGGGGAGCCTGTAAGACCCACATCAGCCCCCAGGCCCGGAGCCTTTCCTGCTCCCTGCGGCTGCCCCTCTCATCTGGACCCCCTTCCTCTTCTCCCCTCCCAGACAGCACCTGGTCTCTCCCTCCCCCAGGAAGCCTTTGGGTGAACAGAGAGGCTGAGGACTACCAGAGACTGGTCATTTCTCCCGAGCTTTCTGGGGCTCCCTGCTCTGGCCACCACTCTGCAGCCACGTAGTGCCCAGAGTTTGTCCTCCTTGGGCCTCCAGGGCTGCACGTCTGTCTGCCCAGCCCTACCCTGATTCTTGGGCCTCCCCAACTCCTTCCACTTCAGTCACACCCTCCGACACAGGGACACCTAAGGGCCTGACTCTCAGTGGTGGGAGCTGACAGGAAAGTGAAAGAGGGATGAAGGCACCGAAAGGAGGGAGGAGGGGGTGGAAACTAGAAGGCCCAGCCATGCCCGCCCCCACCCTAATTCCTCCCTGTCCCTTGCCCCCTTGCCCTGCCGTCCCCTGGTGCTGACTCCACCAGGACAGCCCATGACTAGGCCCTCTGACACGGGCCACCGCAGCGTCCGCACCCTGTGGTGCGGACGCTTGAGCCCCGCGGGCTCCGCCCTGGCCTGGGACACCTACTTGTGCTCGCCATCTCTGCCTCCCTTGGTCTTCTCTTTGCCTTTGCTGAGTAGGGAGAAGAAATGAGGAGACAAGGGGACGTGTATGAGAGGGTGTGGACCAGAGACATTTGCAGACTCAGCCCCTGGCCTGCTGACCCCCATGGTCCCCAGTGGCCCCTTGTCCAGAGTACACTCACCCCGCAGCCTCTCACTTTAACACACCTAAGCCTGCAGGGCAGGGATCCGATAGGTCTGGGGAGAGAGGGACCTGGAACCCTGGTGAGGACGGGGGCCTCAGGGTGTCTGATGATTTCCGCCCCCCCCCCCCGGGTCTAGCGACTTCCGAATGTGGGTCACAGCTGTCTCAGGGAGCCTGGCCACCCTCCAGGCCTGAGCCACCCTACTGCTCCCTTGGCTCTCCCTCCGATGGACAGGTTCTTGCATGAAGGCTGCCCCGAGGGGCCCTGGGAAGAAAGCTGGGTCGGGTAGGTCCTGGGTGTGCAAAAGTAAGTGAGCTATTGCTCCTCCGCTCAGGACAGGGCAAGAATGGTGCTCCTCCCTCTCTTTGAGGAGGCTTCCAGAAATCCTTCAGGAACGTTCTCTCGATGCTGCCTGAGGCTGCGGCCATGAGGATGAGGAAAAGAAAGCGAGTAGCAGTAAGCAATTCCTTTCTCTCCTCACACTCTGTCTTGGCACAGACCTTGCCAGGCAAACAAGACTTCACGTTCCAACAGCTCAGGACCCAAAGGCCTAGACAGACGACAGCTGAAATCCAGCCGTGGTCAGTTATTCTTTCCAGGAGGCAAGTTAGTAAGTCTGTAACTCTTTCCAAAAGGCTCAAGGTGCTGCGATCGGTTGAGATCACTGAGCGGAGAACAGAGAAGGGGCGGCTGACTGTCTTAGCAGCCCCACTCCGGCCCTGGGCCCGGCTGGGCCTGGGCTGGTCAGGCGTCGGCCACCACTGGGACCCACTGAGAGCTGTGTGGGGCTTGCTCCGATGGGCCAGGGGCTCCAGCGAGCTTTCAGAGATGGGAGCTGAATGGGAGATTTACAGGCCCCAACCTCACCTTAGTCCTAGAAGGGCCGTCTCCCTCTGAATTACTGATCCCAGCTTTGAGGGAAGTTTGTTTGTCTGTTTAGTATTTTTTTAAAGAATACTGTGCCCCTGAAAAGTTTGAAAATCTTTACAGTAGAGGAGCCAGGATGGGAAGTGTGTTACCGGCAGAGGGCAAGGGTGGGGTGGGGCGTGGAATTTGGGTATAGCTAAAGGATAAAATGAGACGCCTTTTCTCTGTTCCTATGGGGCTTGCTTTGAAATCACAGAGAGGTGTCAGGCTGGCCCAGTGTGGGGCTTCTCAGCACACAACTGGCCTGGCACCACGGCTACCCACAACCTGGCACATAGCACACACTGCCTGGCACAGTCACTCTACCCCCTCCTCACACACCTCAGGCCACTGAGCCAACAAAGGGGCTGCACGCGGGCCCACACTCTGAGCGTAGAAATGCAGAAAGGTAAAGAATTCTCTATGAAAAAAGAACTCCCTCATGGTTTTACTGCAGCCTCTAACATGACTACAACTAACATTAGTACTAAGTGTGAGGCCCTGCGGGAGAACTCTAACACACCTTTGTCACATTGAATCCATCCATGTCGCAAGGCAGATGTCATTATTACCCTACTTTCCAAACGAGGAAGCTGAGGCCCAGCTTGAGCTCAGTCACTCGGCCACAGCGGTGGGGGTAGGATTTGACCTCAAGGTGGTCCTTGTTGCTAGGGGACCTCTTTGTGCAGCCCTGGATGGGCCTGGCTTTTCTCTCAGAGTCCACATGGTGTTTCGTGCCCCAGCCTAAAGGTAAGTTCTGTCCCTCAGCCAACGTTCTCTCTGTGGCCTCTTGGCCTTCCTTAAGCTCCCATCCCCGTGGCTCTGCGTGCGCTGTTAAAAGCAGCCACAGGGCCAAGGATCAACATGGCACCTGCTGGGGAAATCTAGGGTTTGCTGGGACCCAAGTGCTTCATGGTGCCAAGTGGGCCTCAGGTGGGCACTCGGCCCTGGGTGGGGGTTGGAGGGGACCCCAACCTCAGGTGAAGAGGCCAGGTTTGGGAGGAATCTCCTGAGAACTGCTCTACCCCAAATACCCAGCATGGCCCTGCCCCTGGCTCCTCCCAGCTGTTTGGGGGCTATTGCACCCCTGGCGCTCAGCCTGATGAAGGGACCAGGGGAGTGGGCATGAAGGGGGCCGGGGAACTGGTAAAGCAGCACTGTGGGGGTGAGGCTGGGTGTGCTGACCCCTCCCCTCCACACCTCTGCACACCCCAGGGCACCGACTTGATGCATATCTCTGCTGGAGCCCCCAGTCATGCACATGTGCGCCCCGCCCCCACCCCCCACCCCATCCTGCCGCCTCTGGCCCCAGGCATAGGAGGAAGTACCTGGCTTCCACTGGTCTCCACCGGAGTGAAAGAATGATCCATAAATAGAACAAGAAAAGTGTCCTCCACTGACGCCCCAAGATGGGACCTAGCAGAGAGGAGCCAAGCAGGGACCCCTACATTCCCAAGGACACCAGAAAGGAGAGTTGGGCAGAAGGAGGGGAAACCATGGAGGGCAGGAGGGGCCGGAAGGTGGAGAAAATGAGGAGAGTCTAAAATACAGGCAATCCACAGGAACGTCTCTAGAGGGCAGTTGCAAGATGAAAGCTGGGCTCCTTTCTTTGTCCTTTCTGAGACGTGGCTCCCAGAGCCATGACAGCAGCAGAGCCCAGAGACCAGCTGTGTATGCAGCTCCCGGGCCTCACACAGAGGGAGAGTGTGTGTACATGTGAGTGTGTGCAAACACACGTGCACTTGTGTGTATGGGCGTGTGTGTGCTGAGTCTCTCTTTGGAGATCAAGGTGGGTGTATACTGATACGAAAGGGCCCAGAGCCCTGATTTTGTGCTTCCAAGAGCAAAGCTGAGAGCTGGGAGAGGAGGGAGAACCTGAGAGTGAGGGAGACCCAGCTTGACCCAGGGCTGCTGTGAAGCTCCAGCTATGGGCTGAGTTTGTTTGAAGAGCCCTTGGTGAGGGGTGGGGTGGCCAGAGCTGAGAAGCAGCTTCATTCGCATCCCGGCCTATTCTTGTAGGATTCAGAGAGGAACTGGCTCAGCACTGGCTGAGCTGCAGTGGCCCAGGTGGGCAGCCCTCTTGACTGTCTGAGCCCCCAGAGAGTTGCTTCCCCCAGGATCCCCTGGTCCCTCAGGATGTCAAAGTTGGAGGGGAGCCAGGATGCTCAACCCATTCCTGTTACTGACCCAGGGGGGTTAGTGACTTGACCAAAGTCACTCAACTAGTTAGTGGCAGTTGGGATGGGACTTAAGGGGACTTAGCTCTACTGATTCAGAGTCAGTGCCCCTTTATTGGTGGCCTTTACGTGGCTTCCAATCTTGTCCCCAGAAAGCCCTCTCTTAGAGCCTACCTGTAGTCTCAGACAGCCTGCTGCCAAACTCTTTCCTACGAGGGACAGGGGATGCGGACCAGGTGGTGCCTTTTGTGTCAGCATCCCTGGCTCCCCACTGGGTCGTGCCTCCTCCTCTCACCATTTCCAGCCAGATTCCTGACCCTTTGACTGTCCAGCTACTAAGAACCTGCTTGTTACCAGCCCTTACATGGGGCAGTACTCGGCACCCCAGTTACAACTTGTCCCTCCATCACCTCTTTGACTTCCCCAACAACATTGTTCTGGGCCCCCTTTTACAGATTACAAGAGATGGAAGAGGGTATGTAACTGACCAAGGGTCACAAGGCTAGTAAGAGGCAGAACGGGGGCTCAGACCCGGAACTCCTGAGGCCCATTTGCACATTCTTTCTACCCCACCTACCCTGGAGTCTAAGGAGGGCAGGCCCCCAGCTGGCCTGTGTGATGCTGGCCCATCCCACAGCTGCCTGAAGTCAAAGGTCCAGCCACATTTGCCACAGGCATGGTGATAGGCGTGGTTCCTTTGACCTTATAAATATTACTCCCCAGCAGGCCCCAGGGCTTCTTAAGCTCACATCTGTGTGTATGTCTGTGGTAGTGTGTGTGGGTGGGTGGGGGAGTGGTTCACGTGCAAAGAAGGAAAACATATTTGTCCAATAAAAGTATCCAATTCAATTCCACTAATTTAGAATGTGTGTTTTTTCGGAAAAGGGACTGAATAAATTTTACTTGGAAAAGAAAGGGTGGAAGGAGATTGGAGGGAGATGATTGCAATGGGCGGGGGGCGTCTCCTTCTCTATGAACCCACCTCATCCTTAGAAGCTCCCGCAACACACCTGCAGGTTATACATTCTCCCCAGTGACCTAGGGATGTATGGACAGCATCTCACTTGCCCAGATTTTGTCTCTCTAGGCTCTTAGAGGAATACAATCGTGTTTCCTTTTTTTTTTTTTATAAAAAAATACATTTGAAAAGCACAGGCCTGGACACAGCTTTCTGTCATCTGCATAGCAGGTCAGTTGCAGGTGTGGATTCTGGACACTGAGGGTGTCAGGGTGCGCTCTCAACAGAAGAGAGGCAGGGTTCCATCCGGGACCTCTGGCTTCACTCTGGCAGGAAGGGGTTGCCTTGCTCGGGCTTTCACTGGGCCAGGGCAGAGGCCTGGCTGCCTGGGGCTAATCTGGCGCTGCTGGGTCTTGAACAGAGAGATCAGGATCTCCCCCTGTCACTTTCTCCCACTCTGTAAGGAGGCAGGAACCACCCTGTACCTCCCTGGTGACTTCCGGAGTAGGGGCCTGGTGGGGGGTTGTTGCAGAAACCCCTTCCCCCGTCTTAAGTCTTTCCAGCAACCCAGCCCTGTTCTCTGAATTTAGTCAGGCCTAAAGGGGCCTTTCTGGGAGACCAGGCATCTACCCTGTGTCTTCGGGGGCAGTGGGAAGCCAGAGGCCCCAGACCGTTACCTCCGGAAGCTCTTCTCGCCCGGTGGCCGGGAGTTGGGGCGGGAGCCAGGGAGCAGCCCATCTGTCTCCTGGCTGTCCTTCTCTTCCTCTTGAAGGGACTCATCTCCCAGGAAGTCCCCATCATCCCAGGAGCCCACTGTGCTGTCCGAGGCCTGATACCGGACCTCCACGCACAGGCTGGTCTGGAGGGAGAGAGAGATGCGTGGTGAGCAGCTAGGGCAGCAGTAGCAATCGTCATCCCACATGCCCCGCTGCTTTGTGAGGCTGGCAAAGTGCTTTCCCGCCCTTAACTCAGTGGAGGAAGGCAAGCTACGTATTTTCCTCCCTCCATCTCCTACTTTGCAGATGAGAAAACAGAGGCTCAGAAAGATGAACATTGCAAAGAGTCAAGTCAACATTTAATAGGCTCCTGTTCTTGGCTCTATTTCTCCCCATTGCCCAAGGTCAGGGTCCACCCTGGAGAGTTAAGCTTGGACTGGGAGTGGGCCCTTGAGTCCACTGTGTACATAATCAAGAGCATTATTCAGTGTCCCCAGGAGTCCTAAGCACCAGGGCTGCCTGCAGGGAGGAGGGGTGGCCTGCCTGAGGGGAGTCGGCTGACCTCCCCTTACTCCTGAGGCTCCTTGGAGATGCGGTGACAGGAGCTGAGTGTGCCCTCCTGGAGACAAGCCCAGGCCCTCGACACCCTCCAAAGGGGTGGAGTCAGCACTTTTTCATGCTCATCTGACACCCACCCTCCTACCCTGGAAAGGAAGCGCCCTGGGGGTGCCCTGGGATTTTCTCAGGGAGAAAGTGGAGCCCCAAACCTGGCCCCAGGCTATGCACTGAAGAATCCTGATTAGGCTTCTTGCTCCGTGTCCTTGGGCCACTTACCTCCTTTCAGCTTCCGTTTCTCCCCAGTGCACAGGGGAAGCTCCTCCGAGTCACTCCCTCAAACAGCCTGGGTGCTGGGAGAGCTCTAGGCATGCTTGCACTTCCTCAAGGAGTAACTTGTTCCTGAGACCCACACAGGCATCCTTCACCCAGTGGGTGGGCCTCCAAATGCCCAGGCTTAGACTTCCCAAGGGAAGCAAAAGGGACACACATTTTCTGAACCCTGACTGTGCTGGACGTCATGCTAACCTGCTGTAATGCAAACTCATTTGATCTTCTCAACATTTAAACCTACCCTACCTACCATCAGAGAGGTTAAGTTACTTGCTCAAAGTCACACAGCTAGGAAGTGCTGGAGGTGGACTTGAGCCCAGCCTGGCTGACTCCAAACCCCATGCCCTTCCCACTGAGCCAGCATGGCCCTGTTGCTGCGACCAAGTATACAACACAGTGGGAAAATGGTGTCCTGGAATTGGAAGCCCTGGGTTCCAGGGCTGGCCCTGTTGTTCATCAGCTGCCTGACCTTGACCAGACACGTTTTCCATCCAAGATGTCAGGGTTGCCATCATAAAATGGGCAGCAGGTGGTTGAATTCCTAAGTGTGATTCTAGAAATACAGGGCATGCGCTGGTGGCTGTCCACCCCTGCCCACTTCCCCGTTCTCTCTCGTCTCACTTCCCATACTCTAGTCTCTTCCTTCAGGCACCTTTGTTCTCTTCCAAGTCCTCCGTTTCCACCGGTGAATAGCTTGTTCTGCATATTCTCTCTCCTCATTGACGTGACTGAGACCCCAGGCCCCTGACTTCAAGGAACGCCCCATGCCCTCATCTATCAGTGGAGAGAATGACCTGGCTGGGGCCAAGCCAAGAAGCTGCAAATATTCTCCTTGTTCTTGTCAAGGAAGTATCTTGACACACAAAGGCACTGTGGGAATTTCTGCCCCACGCTGACGCTGCTCAGAGAGGGTTCCATCCAGTCTGGCTCCCTGGGACTGCAGCGCTACCTTCTGAGGCTGTTCTACTGGCTACAACCTAGAGCTGTCCATTATGCAGGGCCCAGGTGGAGGAACCATGGTACAGGTCCATTTTACACATGGGTAAACTGAGGTCAGGAAATAATGGCTAAAGATAGCATTTTGTATATTAAATGAGCGCTTACAGTGTGCTTAACTGTTCTAAGCACTTCCTGTGTATTCTTTTAATCCTCCAAACAATCCCATGAAGTACATACTACAATTCTGCTCACTTTGCAGATGACATGTGGCCTGCCCAAGTCACACAGTTAGTGAGTGGCCTAACTGAGGTTCGTACTCAGGAGCCATGTTTCTCAAAACGATGCCAAACCGCCCATGAGTGGACATAAACGAACACGAGGGGGTGGATGCGTCAGAGCAGAGCCTGGGGTCTGGGCGGTCAGGTTGCTTCCCTTCCTTCGTTAGAATACATGTTAGGTGCCGATAGGCTGTGCCCCGTTAGTGCACGTGTGCTCATGTTGGAAGTGCTAGGATGGGGTGTGACAAACGGAACAGAAGTGAGGTCCCTGTCCTCACAGAATGGCTGGTCTTAGAGAGGAGCCGAGAGCGCACTCAGGACCATGCCCTGGAGTGGCCAGCAGAGCTCAGCCTGGCCTTCGGACAGCCAGGGAGACCCCACTAGTGATTCCTGAGTGGCATCCACATGGAAGAACCTCTTGGTGGAGAAGGAAGGGGGTCCCAATTGCCCTTCTCTTGAACTCTAGGAAGGGTTTCTTCGATGTCCACCTTGGGACAGCAGACTGTGTGCTCTGGTCTCAGCCACCAGGTGGAGGGGCTTTGGCAGAGTCTGGCCTGAGTCACTGCCTCTGGGTTAACCTCTCAATCCATTAGGAGTGTCCCCCAGACCACTCTATGTGTGTGGGGAGGTGGAGAAGCAGGTCCTCAGGTGACCCCACAACTGGCAAGCCCAGGGACTCTCCGGGGCACACCCACCTTTATAAGAGCATTGTTGTCATCAATCAGCGTGTCGGTCACCTCCACGTGGTTCTCTTCTACCACCTTCTGCAGCACCATGCGGAAGGTCCCAATGAGCCTGTGAATGGCAGGGGGGCATGGCCATTTCAGATGAAGAGGTCAGAGTGAGGCGCTGACATCCCAAGAGACTATGAGTGGCTGGGAAGGAGATGAGAGGGCTGGCGAGAGGGCGGGCTTGCCCAGGCTCCAGGTTGGGGCTGGGGAAGGTGTCCTCGGAGCAGGGGCGGCATGTCCAGGAGGGCATGTGACCCCGACCACTGCGTGTGGTATGTGTGGATCCATTTTCCTGGGAGAGCTCGAGGGCAGTGAGCCCCCAGGGGGATGGTCACAGACTAGGAGACAGGGTAGAATGGCACAGCCTTTTGTTCTTCGGGTATGTGGGGTTGGGATTCAGCTGAGCCCCTGCAAAGCAGCTTCCAGGTGTCCAGCTTAGAGGTTGCTGGGGAAGGACTGGAGGCTCCTGGAGACAGGAGCAGCTCCTTCATTTTCAGCTTCCCTAACCGCGACCGGCATCTCTACGCGCACGGCACCGCCGGCGCATTCGTCCCCTGTGTGGTCAGTAGTGATGCGCACAGCGGCATTCTGCAAGGTCTTCAGGCTGAGGATCCATCCGCTTGAGGGATCACCATACTCCCAGGGGAGAGGCAGTGCAGGGCTGTGAGGAGCACAGTCTTGGAGTCAGAGACTGGGGTTTGAAACCAGCTCTGCCACTGACCAGCAGGCTACCCAGCCCCAGTTCTCTCTAAAGATGAGCTGACAGCCCCTACTTGACAGAGCGGTTGTTTACAGGACTGAGACCTGTGACAGGTTCATATCCGAGTGCCTAGCACGCAACACTCCAAACGCAGTCCGGGCATTACCGAGGGGGTGCCCTATGCTGTGTGTCTCTCCGGGATGGGGCTTTATTTTCTATTTCCAGCCTCTATTTGATATTTGCGGCACACTGGTGATCTCAGTATCTGCTGGCTGAGTTAATGAGCCACAGTGGGTACCCAATCAATGCTAACTGAGTCGACTCGAACTCCATTCCACCCTGTCGTTTGAAGGTTGTTGCTCTGGGGGGGAATGGGGACTCAGAGAGGTGTCCTCATAGGATGATTCCACATGGGGTAGATGAACACGTCCACACCGTTTCTGGGTGAAGGGAAAAAAGCTGAGGAGGGCATCCACAGAGTGTGAGAACTGGGGAGGGCTTAGCGTCCTCTCTGGTGCTGTCCCCGATTTATAGAGGAGGAAGGTGAGGCCGAGAAAACAGGATGAGACACAGCTAATTAATGGCAGACCCGGGTGAGGCGAGGCATCGGACAAATTCTCACTTAACAGACATGGAGTCCTCGTGGGAGCAGGTGACTATGACAGGCTTCCCTCTGGAGCTCAGAGTCCCACCTGCCTGCTTGCAGAACTGTTCATACCATGCCTCCCCTCGACAGCCTGGCTAGGCTTCTAGGAGCTTCTCATACCTAGCCCCACTTTAAGGCTTGTCCCCAGCTCAGGCAGTGCACAGAGAGAAGTGCCCACCCAGGGGTTAGGGGACCTGGAGCCACTGCCCGGAGTCTCGTTTTTGTCTTTGTAAAGTGAGGGAGGTGGGCTCGTAGCTTCTGTACGGTGTACAGTAGACTGCAGGCACGAGAGAATATCCTTTTCGTGGTCTCACCTCTTTCGGTTCTGAGTCAGTGGTTCACGCTTCAGTGTGAACAGGATCCTCTGGAGGGCCTGTTAAAACCCACATGACTGGGACCCACCCACGCCTGGCTGCCCTGGCAAATGTTTAATGACTGGCTCGGGGAGGGGAAGGGCGGGCCTGAGCTGTAGCTTTTGCACCTGCATGGTATGCATACTCCCATACTCTCCCCCCCACCCCCACCCCCATCCAACCTGGCCAGTTTCAGGATCACCATGTGAAGTCACTGAACTCAGAGTTGGGAGAGACTTGCACCCAGCACGTCTGCACTCGGGAGGTGGTAGTATCCAGCTGCAGTTCACCACTGGCCCCACCTCAGTATCTGACTCAGCAGGTGGGTGGGGCCAGAAAATGTGTTTCTGATGAAGCCAATGGTGTTGGCTGGGGACGGGGATGGGGAACACACTGAGAATTCCCGTTCTACTGCTGTTATTCGCTGACTGGACCTTCAGGCTGTTTTAGTCCCACTAGCAGCCATTAGGCACCTGCTGAGCTCGGGCACTCAGTGACATACTTCCCTAGCAGACGCCCCAGGCGGCAAGGAAGGACCAAGGACAAGCAGAGATGATGCAATGTGGCAAGACACCCCCAGGGGGCAGGATGGAGCTATTCCCCCACAAGTGCTCAGAGAAGCTTCTAGTGCCTCCCAGCTTTAACTAAGGTCAGCGTTTCAGACTTTTAGACAAGGGAGGGGCCTGAGAGGAGAGCTTGTCCCGCATTCTCTTAAGAAGGAGTCCCTGACATCCTCCTGACATTTTTTCATGGGCTCTCACTGCCCCACAGCTGCTCTCACAGCTAGTCTGTTCTGCCACTGCTTTCATCACACAGTAAGCCAAGGTCCGCCTTCCGGTAGACCCCGGCCCTCCCTGCTCCTCACTCCCTGGCCCAAGCACTGTCCACACACAGACTAGGGGCATCCCTAAAGGGAGGCAGGGCCGACAGCGCAGAGCATGTGCCCTGAAGTCGCACAGAGGTGGGGTCTAAGGGGGAGTCCACCACCTGGTAGCTGTGTGACTTTGGCCCGTTCTTCAAGCTCTCTGAGCCTGGCTTTTTATCCATCTCCCCAAAGGAGGCGATAGCACTCGCTGCGCCACGCTGCACGCTGGGGAGAGCACTCCAGGGCACCTCCTCTAACACTGCACGCTCAGCTGCCGGCCCCTTCTCTCCCCCTATGGGCAGGGGGCATGCTGTCCGGATGGCTTGTGCTGGGCTGGTCTCCTTTGCAGGACAGGCTTTGTGGGTGGAGGCACAGCCTCACAGACTTGGGCCCAGAGGGTGGGGCTGGGAGCTAACATGGCCGAAGGAATAAGCTTGTCACCCCCCCACCGGGGAGTTATAACTTCTAACAGGTCTCCTCAACCTCCCTCACACAAAAATCAACAATAGAATTCTTTGAAATGGACAATAGATATTATCTCAGTCTTATGTAAAGTATGAAGAAAAACATTTTTATAAACTTTCGCTCTTCCTACAGGTCTGTAACATACCATCTAAGGAAAAACAATACTTGCTATAAAAACACAGCTTCAAAACACGTGCCTTAACCCTCAATACTGCTCTCAAAAGAATGGGGCCCTTTGGCCCCCCTCTACAGACGAGAAGGAAGCCCTGACTTTATGGTGCATGGTGACCCCCGGTCAACCCCTCCCGCCCCGGTTGCCCTTTGTCCATCATGGCTGCAAACTCAGTGGCCCCTGCCTATTGCCTCTCCTCTTCCGGGTGGGGTAGCATGGGGCAGCTGCCTGGGAAGGTGGGGCCCAGGGTAACTGAGGAAGTGTGGGCTCATATGCCCCTTGGACAGCTGGGCCCCTCCCTGGAGAGGAGAGGTGTGAAGCTCTTCGTTCTGGAGGAAGGAGCACTGGCTCTGGGGTCAGGAGGTCCGGGTTGAAGACCCTGCTGTGTGGCCCTGGGCAAGGGCCCTCTCTGGGCCTCAATTTCCCCCAGGCTGTCATGCAAAGGAGCTGGGACCCAACCTTCTGTCCTCTGACAACCTCCCTCATGGGGCCCACCCAGGTTACCCACCGCAAAGAGGGCATTCCCTAAAGAGCTCACAGCTGCCTGGGGGCTGGGCTGGCCCCCCAGGGAGGATTCCCAGGGGATTAGCCAACAGGGAGGGGGCCTCAAGCACACACCAGCCTGCAGACTGACCACAATGAAGCTGCAACCGGGCACCAGGACCTGTCAATAATTCATTGATTCCCCCCGGGAACTGGTGTCAGGTGCCCAAGGCGGCCAGGCCTCCACCCCTGCCTTGGCTCCTGAATTATTTAGGAGATCCGTAGCTGGGTCAGGCCACCCCCCAGGGCACTGGACAGGCAGAGGGGAAACGCAAGACCCTCTGGACCCAACACCTCGTCCTCACAGGGAAGTCCAAGTTTCCTGAAGGAGGGCTTAATTCAAAACGGGGTCGAGCACACCAGCCAGTCCCCTGGCCCCTGACCAGCACCCTTTCTCCCTTCACTCCATGTTTCTTCCTCCTCCCAGCAGCCCCTGGAACCACTGGGTGAGGGGCCAGTTTTCCAAGCCCCCCTCCATTTGTAGCACAAATCGGTTCCCTTTCTCACACCAGCCTCCTTTACCTCCATTTTCCCAAACACACCAGTCATGGGACTGGGCTCTCACCCTGGAGTGCCCTGAACTCTTCAGAAAAAGAAGGGCCCCCAAATCCCCCCAGCCTGTGCACCCCCTGTCTCCTGACCCCACGGATACATTTATTTGTTCACCCACACAAAGTCTTCAGGGCGCCTGGCACCATCCCAAGCGGTGGGTGTGGTTTTGCTGGTTGGTAAGCCCAGAACGATTGGTTTTTGAATGCAAGACAGGAATTGACATTCACGGTACTGAGCCACAACGTTCCAGACTATTCACATCATTCTGAAGTCTCTTGTCGCCCAGAGAGAAGGATGGGAACCTTTATCTAGCCTCCACTACTGACAGTGCCCGCGTGGTAGGTGCACTTCGCTGCAGAACGCAAGCCCCGTGCGGGTAGGCGCCTTGCCACAGTCAGCACCTAGTTCTGTGCTTGACGCAGAGCAGGCACTTAGTGAACGTTTGGGGGAATGGACAAATGAACAAATATCCATCTCATTTAGTTCTCGCAGCTCCCCTTAGAGGCACGCACTTACCCTTTTCACACGTGAGTACACTGAACTCAGAGAGATTATGTAACCTGCCTGGGGTCACCCAGGAGATGGCTGATCTGGGATCCTGAGATCAGGTTTGCCTGACTCCTACACCATCGCACTTAACTGCCTCAGAGTGCTGGCCTTGCACAGGTGAGACAAGTTTGCCCTCAAGACTACAGGTGGTCTATTGGAGAATACTAGCAGCCATTACATTAGCTTCTCCGACTGGTAACCCTTGTGCAGCATGGTATAAGGGGAAGACTTAAAAAAGGGGACGGGAAGCTATGGTGGCGCGGGGACAGATGGGGTCAACAGGAGGGTGGGGTGCTCTTGACTGACAATGGCTGGGAGGGCTGGGGGACTCTGAGGACAACATGAGGGAGCAGGTAGGGGGGTCTTTCGAGATCAACCCGGGGCAGGCTAGGGGTGCAGATCCCCTTCAGAGCCCAAAGGAGAGGACAGCCCCTGACCCCTTTGGCCCCACCTCCCCTCTACCCGGCCCACACTTACTTGTTGCTGAAGACTTTGCTGTAGTTGAAGATCTGAATCTCGAGTATCTCATTGTTGTCAATGCTGCTGGCCACTGGCCACTGGAAGGTCTGAGGAGAGAGGGACAGCTGTGGCCTTGGGTGGAAATGATAGGGAGGGGTGTGGGGATGGGAGGGATCCCTGGTAAGCTGGCCCCTCACATCGGCCTAGTGCTCCACGGGTTCAAACCTCACACCTGGAATCTTATTTAATGCCAACCACCACCTGATAGCGTGGGGGTTGTTGCCCACTCCTCTCTCAAAGGTGGCACCAGGAGGCCTCTGGTGACCTGCAGGAGGTCATATGCTAAGTGGAAGAACCTAACGCTGACCAGGACTTCCGACTCTCAGCCCAGTGCTCCTTCCACTGCCTCGCCTCGGCCTCCCAACTCCTCACAAGCGGGTTGAGCAGCGGGGGGCGCTCCAGGGCAACGGCAAGGACTGCGGTTCGTGACCTTGGTTTTTGCTGTGTCCCCCGTCAGAATCATTCTAACTGACCAAGCTCTGCTCAGACTGGGAAGTCTGGGCTCCCTTTTTCTGATCAAAGCACCCCTCGCACTTGCAATGTTAACTTTGGGGAACAGATATTAGCTGTGTAGTGTTATTAGGGTCAGGCCCGCAGTAGAGGGTCAACTGTCTCCAACTCACTGTTTCTAGACTTACCCTCACCACCTCCATCTTGGCTTCATTATTAAATCAATCATAATAATGAACAGGAAATTGAGTGGGATTTTTCCTGATGCCCCAGAAATGGCAGCAAGGACCCACTACAACCCAAAGGTGCTAAGTACCTCCCTCAGGACTGCCTCAAAAGACAGCTACCCCCAACCCTCACCCAGTGCTCCTTCTTCCTGGGATGTAGAGGAAGACCAGGGATGGGAAAGGCAGGAAGAACCACGTCCTAGGCACAGTGCATGTGTGGTCCTCTCCTGGGAGAACAGTCAGAGAGGCTGAGGAACCACAGGAAGGGCAGGCTGGCATACAAGTTCCCAGCGGCAACTGTCTGGGCAGTGGACTCGCCGGTTTGTCCTGTGAGCCTCTTGGGAGACCCCTGGAGCACCTCGTGGCCAGGACAGCGGCCCCTGAGGAGATTGGTGCGCCACTGTTGGGCGCATCCCGTGCGTGGTTTACGCTTTGCGGGCCAAGTGGGGTCTGTGAAGGGGTAGTCAGGCTCCCACTGACCGGCTAACACCCCACCCAAGGCTGTGTCCGGGGCAGGGGTCCTGAGCTTAGATGAGGTGGTCGTGCTATCCCTCACCCCGCGGTAGCAGTGGGTGGCACCAGATCTCCCAGGCTGGCAATACACACAGTGTCACGGGCCACTGAGGTCTTCCACAGAGCCCACCCAGACAGTGTCCTGTGAGACAGCCAACGTTTGCTGGCCTGCCACAGTGGCGGCTTCCAGGGCTGGCTGGAGCTCATCAGACAAGCTGCCACACCACGAGGAGGGGCCGCGTCCATGGCAGAGAACAAGAATCAGACCCCGTCGCCCCACCCCCTGCTGGAGTGGAGGGGACGTGGAGGGCCTGAGCCGGCATCCCTGCCCCGCTCTTTGTCTTGAGCCACAAGCCCGGGAGACGAGCGAAGACCAGGAGTAAAGAGGATGACAGATTGGGGTAGTCAGCCCTTCTGAACCCAACTTTGAAAAACTGAAAATGGTCAGAAAGCCCTCAGATCTCCAATTGCCGTTGAGAGATGGTATCAAGAGGGATTTTGACAGAGCAGTGGAAGGCAGTGGCTTTTAAATTTTGTTTCATTTTCATACTCCACCAAATTCACACTGTTCAATAGGTTAGAGATAAATAATAATAATAGCAATAGTAACAATAGGTGCCATTTATAGAGGACGTTTTATCATGCAGAGGTCTGAATGCTTTAGATGCATTGATTCATTTAGTCTTTACTACAACCCAAGAGGCCCATAATGTGTTCTCTGATGAACAGACAGAGGAACTCTCAGAAAAGTAACAGGCTCTGGAGAACTTAGGGGTTGAGCAGGCCCTGGGGACGCTTCTGGGAGCCCAGCCTGCAAGTCTGCCATTTCGAAGCCAAGCTTCCTTCTCCCAGACTGGGGACTGGAGGCTTGGGGGGCATGGAGCCAGTCTGGAAGGTCACTTACAAGGTGGGCAGAAAAATGGCCTTATGTCCCCTCTCTTTGGGATGGACCAAGTCCCAGGGAGGACCCTGAGAGCCACCCCCCTTTCCCTCGCCCCCTGGTTCAGCCGGAACAGGCAGGGGGTGCGAGGAAGGAGTGGAGAAGAGAGCGGGGCGGGTGAGGTGGGGCGGGAGCGGGCTCTGAGCAGGCCTTGGACTTTGAACGGTGAGGGAGCTGGCCCCCAGGCCTCATTAAGCAGCTCCTGCTCCTGCCGTCTGGATGCCCCCCGCTCGGCGGAGTCTGCGGTTTTCTTAATGAAGTTGCCTTTATTGGGCTTCGGGGAAATAACCCAGCTCAGGAAGGCCCAGCTTGTCAGCGCGTTGCTGCGGGGGGAGGGCTGGGGGAGCCCCCGGGATTTCAGTTTTCTTGGGAGGAAGGGGCACGGGGGTTTGATCCACCCGAGGGTCTGTGGGTGGGGTTTGGGCTTTGAAAGGAGAGAAAAAATAGGAGAAAAAGGAGATGACATTAGGGGAAGGGCGTGTTGAAAAGTGACATTAATTCGGTGAACGCAGAGCAACAGTGGAAGTTATTTTGAGGGAAAGGGACCCAGAGAAGTAATCTGCTTGTGATTTCTGTTTACCCATCACCACCGACGTGCCCAGTGATCGAGGCGGCAGTTCAGGGGTCACCAGGGCCCACAGGAATGAAAAGCTGCTCGTTGTGAACCAGTGTGCTGCGGGGTCAGGGAGACGGGGAGTCCGGGAGGGGGCGCCTCAGGGAGCCCAGGCTGGAGACGAGACTCCAGAGGAGGCAGGCCTGGGTAGGCGGCTTAGACAGCCCTTTCGGGAAGTTTCCCAGGAAGGAGGAGAGAGCGCGAGCAAGTAAATGCCTTAGCAGGGCTGGGATCCAGGTTTTCACTGCGGATGCCAGGGGCTAAGGCCCTGCTCCGAGGTTTTCCTGATGAGAGGAAGGCAAGTCCCGAGCGAGCCCCATCAGCTTCTTCTGCTGCCCCCTTCCTCCCTCTTTCCACACTTTGCTGCCTCCCCATTTTCCATCCACGCCGCCCCCGCCCCCCGTTTCTCTATCTTCCTCCTCTCCCGTTTGCGCCTCTGTTATCTTCCGACCCCATCCATTTTAATCTTGTATTAGTTTCTCTCTGTCTCTCTGTGTCTATCTCTCTGTCTCTGTCTCTTCCTCTGTTTTTCTCTGTCTCTCTGTTTCTCTGTCTGAGAGAAAAAAAGACAGAGGGACAGAAAGAAAGTTATGTAGGTTTCGTGCCAGGCCAGCAGCTCACAGAGGTTCTCAAGTTTGGTTGCCCTTTGGAATCACTTCTGGAAGCTTAAAAAAAATCCCAGGGCCCAACCTGCGTTTGAGACGATTAACTGGAGGTTCTGCGGGGGTGGGGCGGTGTCAATATAGTAAGGGCTCCCAGGTCTTTCCACGTGTGGCCAAGTTTGAGGACCTCTGCTCAAGGGAAAGACCTTCCCGATGAAAACAAGCACCTGCTCCCTCCCCTGCCCCACTCCATCCCGCCTCGCCCTCTCCCTCTGGGGTTTGGAATAGGCAGGGCTTCACGACCTGCAGCCAGCCTCCTAGCCCGAGGGAAGTGACTTTAAGCACAGGACTCGGGGCCCAGGGTGCTCTCAGCGACTTCCATGTGCCCTCCTTAGAAGCAGAGGCACGGACTTTGGTTTGGTTTGGATTTTCCTTGGCTGCTTCCTCTTTCTCCCCTTCTCCTTTGTCTGAGGATGTCTCCCGGGGCGCCCAGGGAGTATGGAGCTGTGACCCAGCTCGCCAGCCCTGGGTGTGACCTTGACCTGGCTGGTGCTGGCCAGGGCAGCCCGTGTACTGCGTCCTATCGGCCCCAGCCATCTAGGACTCCACGGAAAGGTTTCCCTGATGCAGGTTGGAGAATGACCTGGATTATTCTGGGGCTCATCGACTGGTCTGGAACTGACCTAAATCAGCAGTGTTGACCATATCCTTAAAGAAACAGTGTTCTAGGTTTTGGGGGCTGGAAATCTCAGGGTGTGTTGCAAAGCTTTAGGGTACAGTGGAAAGAAACTGCCTTGGGAATTTAACGACCTAAGACTCAACTCGAGTTCATTCTTTCATTCATGTGTTCACTTGGCAATATTCCCTGAGCCCTGTGTTGGGGGCCAAGCCAATTACGAACCAGATAGGTACATTCCTGGTCCCATGGAGCTCACGGCCCATGACTTCCAGGTAAAAGCAAAGTGGACAGATGATATCAGGTCCCTTTGACCCTCCAGCCCCCGGGGTGATGACATCTTCCTCCTCTGGGCTCAGAAGGCCCATTGTCCATCCCTGCACCACTAGACTGAGCCCCTTGAGGGCAGGAAGGAGCCTCATCTACTTTGCAAGTGGCCAGTGGCTCTGGAATCAGCTGCACTGGGGTTCAAATCCTGATGTGGGTACGTATAACCTGGGATGATACCAACCCGGTGAGTTGCACTGAGTTCTAGCCCCATGTGAAGCTCTTAGCCCACCCTGCCGCATGTTGAGCACTCAGCAAATAGCAGCTGCTTTTCGTAGAGGTCATTCTGGCCTCTCCTGCGGGGTCTGGGCTACATGGGGCCTGGCTTAGAGCCAAACCAAACTGGCTTGAGGTGGGTCCGGGGTGGCCATTCCTGTTTCCCCAGGGCAGGGGCCTCGGGCGCCTGCTGGCCTGGCAGGAAGCCCACCCCCCCCCCCCTCCGGAGTTGTAAGTTAAATGCAGGATCTCGGGTTCCAGCCTCTGGGAAAGGAGACACCGCATCCAGGCTCTGTTTCCACCCATTGTTGTCCGGAGCATTGTTTTCCTTCCACCGCCACGTCCTCCCACTCAGGTTCCTCACTCAGCCCAGCCTGGCTCAACCCCTCTCAGTCTTGTCTGAGTAGAGGAGTGAGAGACCTTTGTTGCATTTTTCAGCCATGCAACAGTTCTGTAAGGCAGGCAGAGCAAAGTGTACACCCCTGCTTTACAAAAAAGGAAACTGAGGTCCAGAGAGGTTGAGTGGTCAGCCCCCCAAGGTCACGGAGTCTATTAATACCTCAGTGAGGACTGCAGCCCAGGCCTCGTGACTCCCTGGCCAGCGCGCTTTGTGCTTCACTGAGCTGGTTTCCCAAGGCTCTGGGCACAGTAAGGATGAGAAAAGGGATTTTCTGGGAAGCCAATAGGCCTTCAGAGGTTTTGCGAGGAGCAGCTGAGGTTCCTTTTCCAAGCTTGTTCTGGGACCACTGACAGCGGGTTCCTTCGGGGCCAGCCAGGGAGGTTTAGGATTTGTCCACTCCAGGCTGGGAGGCAGGTGCAGCCTGGGCGAAGTTCCAGGAGCCTTTTGAGAGTCCTGGGCCCTCCCTGAGCAGGGAGGGGGTGGGAGGACTGCCTCCCCTGCTTTGTGGGGTGTGCACTGCTGTCCAGGTGTGGCCAGGCCGTGGGCCACTTCTCAGGGGGAGAAATGGAGGCAGGGGACCTGGAGAGACTCCACCCAGCAAAGCCTTGCAGGGGTGGACAGGCCCAGGAGTCGTTTTCTACTGCTGCACCCGGAGGGGGCTTAGAATCAAACCCTAGGGTGAACTTAGAAGCCTGGCTTTGCCACTCACAGCTCTGTCACCCAGGGAAGGATTCGTGTTCTCTGAGCCTGAGTTTCATCCCTGTAGGTGGAGAGCGGATGGAAGAGGACTAGCTCAGGAAGCAGCACAGTGCTGCTGTTTCTGGAAACTGCTGTCACAATCCTCCCATGGGGCTGTTGTAGGTGGTGGAGGGCAAGTGACTGGAGGGCCTGCGCACCCCAAGTCATTTAGGGTTCTTGCCTTCATTCCACTGAGTGCCAGTGGGTTTGCCCCTGTGACAATCAGAAACTTCTTTGTCTGCCTGGGCGAGTAGAACTTCCCCTGGTGAGAACAGCTTCTCCCCACCTCAGGGTTCCTCTCTGATACTGCCATGTGCTTTTGCTTGTAACCTCCTGGCTTTTGCCCGCTGCCTGGTCTCTCCGCAAGTGACCCAGAGGCTCCCCACGTCCAAGTTTTTGCACAAATCTTCGTGTTCTGTTGAGCCTGCTTCTCCCTCTGGAGTATCTCTGGACCAGGGCCTCGCACACATTAGGTGCTCAGACTACGGTCCCATGCTTGGTGGCAGCAAGGACTGACTCTCCACCTGCCCCAGGCCGGGTTGCATTGAGAAGGACACGGTGATTAACTTTGAATGTCATGTACACCTGCAGCTCAGGTGTTCCGAGGTGCAGTTAATGGAAAGGAGTGGCAGTGCTCTTGGAAGGGGCATCAGGTTGCTTGCTGGCTGGAGGCCTGGGTGGACATGTCCCCTGGGAGACCTGCTGAGAGGGAGGGAGTTGGATGCTTTGCTTGGACGATGGGGGGCAGAGGCCCAGGGAGAGAGGACTATGAGTGCCTGGGTCGGACCACCTGCATCTTCACCCACTCAGCCTCTCTCTCTCTCAGTGCTCTGACTGGGGAAATAAGGAGAAAGTGAGAATGGACAGGCTGTATAGTGGGGCACGCCCGAGGCCAAGATGACTGGGTTAGCGCCCAGCAACGGTTCTATAATCTCTCGTTTTGGTCATCACCTTACAAAGAGACTTCATACCCATCATGGCCCCCATTTGACAGGTGTGGGTAGTAAGGCTTAGAGACAGAGGTAGAAATTCACACAGCGCGGGGGGGAGGAGTCCAGAACAGAGGTCCCCTCCAGAAAGGCACAGCCTGGGGGCTGTAAAGGCCGATGGTCGCTCCAGAGCACATGTGAGAAGGTCGAGGCCTTGCTGCCCCGTTCCTGTAGCTCTGGGCCTATGGGTGCGATGGTGGGATGGGCCCAGGGTGAGGAGGAGACAGAGGTTCTGGGCGGTCCCTCAGGATGGTGTCTGCTCAGCTAAATGCCAGCCTCAAAGGGAGCAGTCTGCCATGAGGCCCTTCCCAGTCCAAACACAGCCAGACGTCAGAGATCATGCCTAGGAAAGAAGGGGTAAGCTGTTCGGGGGTCGCAGCAGAACTCCTGCTTCGTGCCAAGATAGTGACTCAAGACTGTTAGTTCTCACCCCACAGTCAACCGTGGAGAAATTGCAGAAGCGAGAGGGAACTATGGATTCCAGGAAGTGACAAACAAACAAACAGGTAAACAACCTGAGAAATCCAGGGAGACCGAATGCTGCTAGACCGTGGGGAGGATGCAGCTGCCCACCTTGAGCCAGGGTGAGCGGAGGCAGCTATGGGACGATAGGTCCAGGGAAACCTTTGTACCTCCTGCTCTTAGCTCTCCCTGGCATCCCCTTGGGGCAACCCTTGCTTGCTCCTTAACAGGTAAAATTGTGACGATAGCCTTGTTGGGATAAGAATTGAGGAAACTGGGTGCTGATAGACCAGCTGCTTATACCTTCTCTCAGTGAACCCCCACAGCTACTGTGTTTAGAATGCATAGCGGACTGACTTCTGCCAATCATTTTTCTCCTTAAAAGCTCAGAGGTGAGACCCCCAACTCTTTCTCTGGTGACTGGGGCCCTTCAGGGGCTCATGCTCACCCATCAACCCCTAGAAATGGACACAGCCAGCCTTTGAAGCTCCCCCAAGACTTGTTACCAGACAGAGTAGCTAATACCAGAGGAAACAAGGCAAAAGAAAGAGATACTTGGAGAGGCCCCCTCCTATAAAAGAAAGCCAACACACTGAATAGTACATATCAACTGGAGCAGGATCATTAGAACAAACGGACCATAACAAATATATTAGCAATGAAACAGGACAAGGACTCACAGAGAAAGAACGAATTAGTAAATTTGGAAGATCAATCCGAAGAACTCCCTCAGAAGACAGCAGGAAAAGATAGACACACCAAAAAATATAAAAGCTAAGAAATGACAGCTAGAAATAGAAGTACTGACATCTTATAATAGGAGCTGGCGGAGGAGAGAATGATATAAAAACTGAATGGAAGAAATAGTTGAAAAAAATAATGGAGATAGAATTTGCTATAATAAATGAAAGATAAAAAGCCTTCAATTTGAAAGGGCTCATAAAATGGTGTAAAACAGGAAAGATAAGGAAACATACAATTAGAAGCATTATAATAAAATTTAAGGATATCAAAGATAAAAGAATTACACTTTTTTTCCCCCCAGAGAGAAAAAAAATGTCATCCACTAAGTTATAAGAATCAGATGACCACCAGGCTTCTCAGCAGCAACACAGAAAGATACTTTTGAAGCTGTGAAAGAACTTTGAACCCAGAGTTTGGTAGCTAGTAAAACTCGCATTCAGGTTGGAAGAAAGAAAAAATATTCACAGATTTACAAAACTTTAAGTCTGTTACAAAAAGACCCCAGTTAAAAATACCTTTGGAGAAAGTACTCAAATAAGAAGGAAAACAATTCCAAGAGATACTTCAAGAGATATGAGAAATAAAGGCAATCAAATATCTTGGTGAAAACTATGGCTGTCTTCAAAAAGAAAAAAAAGGCTAGACAAATAAAAGAAATAGAGAACACACATGCATAAGAATCTAGAAATAAATTCTATTCTAGACAATATCAGCTTGAGGGTGTGGACTGAAGTGGGGAAATCAGAGGCATGAGAGAGTATTAAAGTACTTGTCGTGGTAGGGGAAATTATAGTTATTGATTTGTTTAAGCTATCAATAGAGATTCGTAATCATAGGTAAGGGTAACTACCTTGAAAACAAAAATAGAATGTATAACTTTTCGACTAACAGAAGAAAACACAATCTATTCAATGGAAGGCTGCAAAGTAGGAAAAAGCAGGCAAATAAAAGTGCAGTAAATAACAATATAAAATAAGATGGTGGTAAAAATGAGCCTTATAACAATAACAATTACAATAGATATAAATGGGCGAAGCTAATCAATTAAAACCCAAAGCCTCTCATATTGGACATGAAAATAAGATCTAATAATACATGCCCCAAGAAGACACACTTGAGTTTTAAAACGTAGAAATATTAAAATTAAAAATGTGAAAAAATATACCAAGAAAATGAAAGGGTTGAAAAAGATATACCAGGCAAATGAACAAAAATAATCTGAGATAGCAATCCTAGTATCTGACCAAATACAAATTTAATGCAAAAAGCACCAGGAGAGACAAAAGAGGATATTAAATACCAGTAAAAAGGAAAGTAGACAAGAAGATGCAGCCATCATGAGCATGTAAGCAACTAGTAACACAGTTTCAAAATACCTCGAGCAACAATTGACGGAACTGCAGGGGGAAATATATAAATCAAAAATAATAATTGGAGAGCCTGTTGCAGTCATTTTTGAAACCGATAGATCAAGCAGAGAAAAATAAGCTGAAAATTGAATAATATAATGGATAAGCTCGAGCTTATATAAAATATTATAAGCTTGAGCTTACTTTGCATATATAGAAAACCCTACACTGAACATATTCCTTTTAAGCAAAGGAAGCATTTATGAGCATGAATTGGTCATAACAGAAGTCTCAATAAATTCCATAGGATTCATTGCATATGACTATGTTCTTTGATGGTAATGCAATAAAACTAGAAATGAATAAAACAGAGAGCTAAAACATCATATATTTTGGAAACTAAATAACATTATATAACTCTTGGGTATAAAAGAAAATCATAAAGGAATGTAAGAAATATTTAAAACTGAATAATAATGAAAATGCTACATATAAAATTTTGTAGGGTATGGTTAAAACTGTATGTAGAGCAAAATTTACAGCTTTAAATACATTTATTAAAAAGCAAAAGTTAAAAATAAAAGGCTGCACTCAAGAAGTTGGGAAAAGAGTCACAGAGCAAAAGGAAATAAACCGACAGGAGGAAAATAATTAAGAGCAGAAATCACTGAAATGGAGAACAAAGCAACAAGAAAGATTAATGAAGCCAAAGCTGGTTTCCTTATGCAGAATAATAAGATAAATTGTTTTTAGCAAGACTCACCAAGAAAAACAGAAGGAAGTTATGAATAAATTAAACATGGAATAAAAAGGGGGAAATAACTACAGGCATAAAAAGATTTTAAAACATTATGATCCAATATGTGCTAATAAATTAAAAAACTTATATGAAATGTAAAACTGCCTAGAAAGATACAAAAATCCAAAATTGGTGCAAGATGACATAAAGAAATTGAAAAGGGAACCAAGGAGCTCCCTTTCCAAAACTGTCTGGACTTAGATGTTTTTACATTCAATTCTTCAACATGTCAAGAAGGAGTAAATTCCTATTTTATGTGTTGTTCCAGAAAATTTTACGTATTATGGAATTACAAAAATTTTACGAACATAGCTGCAAAAATCCTAAATAAAAATATTTGTCAATTGAGTCTACCATGTGTTAAAAATAATACATTATGAAATATACTAAAGGAGGAAATTATGATTGTGTTGATGCAGGAAAAGCTTTTGATAAAGTTCAACCCTGAACTTTTTATAATAAAGTTTTTATAAGAAATGCTCTTAGTAAACTAGTAAGACCAGTTTAACTCGTAACATCCTATTACAACAATCGTATTTGATGACAAAACTTTAAATTCATTTATTTCCTTTAAAATAGAGACACAGAAAGGATATCCACTATTACCGGTACTGTTGAACATAGAACTAGAGATCATGGCCCATATTCTATGGAATGATAAGGAAGCAAGGAGGTAGGATTGGAAATGAAGAGATAAAATACTTCTTTTGTGGTAATATTATCATATACCTAAAAAAACCCAGAATCAATAGAAAAACTATTAAAATTAATATTAATAAGAGAGTTCAGCAAGTTTGCCAGATAAAAGAAGGACTTATAAAGGAAAGAAAAGCATTTTTCTATGCCAGCAATAATCAACTAAGAAATGTAACAAAAGTAAGGTATCATTCATGATCACAACAAAACCATAAGGTATCTAGGAGATAATCAAGAATGCATAAGACTTTTATGTAAAAAAAACTTTAAACTCCTAGCAAAAGATGATAGGTAATTTGAATAGGTGATTTAATATTATTGAAAAATTGACATCTTTCATAAGTTAATTGTTAAATTCAATGAAATTTAATCAAAGTTTCAGTTTTTGGAAGGACTTGATAAACTTACTTCAAAATTTACCTGGAAGAATAAAGGTCTACAAATAGGTCAGCTTTAAAACAGAAGGATAAAGAGAGGGAACTTGCCTCACCAGATACTAAGACATACAGAAAAGCCTCATGAATTAACGCAGCGCAGTGAAGTTCAAGAACAGACAAACAGACTAAAGGGTTAGAATAGGAGGCTCAGACATAGACCTTAACATGCAGTAAATGGAGAGAAGATGATTGCTTGGCAAGTTCCTGTCAGGAAAAGTGACTCCTTGTATGGACAACAATAAAACTGGACCCCTATCTAAAACCACACACAAGGTAAAAGATACAACCATAAAAGTTGGAAAATATAGGAAAACATACCTGTAACCAAAAGAGTGTAAAACTTCAGCAAGACTTGAAAACACCAGGATTAAGCACATCTAGTCAACCAAGGACACCAGGGACAAAATGGACAGACTGATGGCAGAGTGGGAAAGAATGTTTTCAATATCTAAAACCAACAAAGGGTTGATATCTAGACCATGCAAAGAACTCTTGCAAATCAATAAGAAAAAAACATAGCTAGACCGATAGGACAAAGGGGCAGAGACTGTGGACGAGCAGTTTACAAATGGGAGACTTTAAGTGTATCATTAAAACAACAGTGAGGTGTCACCATTAGGCGGGTGAAAATCAGGAAGTTGGATAGCACCAGGTGTTGAGGATGAGGGCAACAGGAGTTGGAATGTGCTGGGGTGGAAGCGTAGTCCACGCATGACAGTGCTGGGACAGACTGTGTGAATACAGTCCCTATGGCCCAGCAGTTCCAGGGTGTGGTGTACGTCTCAGAGAAATGCTCGCGCGGGTCGGGTCCAAAGCGGGCGTGCATAAGAATATTCACGGTATTTCTGCTGGTGGGGAGTGGCAGGCATGTTGGGGGTTCCTCACCGGGGCAGGTGTGCAGGTGAAATGTGTAGGGTGGCCAACCCCTCCTGGTTTGGCCAGACTTTTCCACTTTCAGCTCTGAAAGCCCGTGTCTCAAGCAAACCAGGATCATCAGTGACCCAAATAGGGGTTGGCTGCGTCCCATGGAGCACTGTGTAGTGGGTGGAAGCAACGGGTTAGCACAGCGAGGGGGAGGGAATTTAAATGCGGTGCTCAGTGAAACAAAAGATTAATAAAATATCTAACACGACACGATTTAAGTAAACATAAATTATATACTCACAAGACAATAATAATGATAACTTTATAAGAACACACAGGAAACCAACAGATACACATAAAACACATTAGAATGGTTGTATATGGAAGGAAAGACTATGGGGATAAAAGAGAATGCACACATATGTGAATACACACATACATAGAAGTAAGAGTGGGGCCTTGTAGTGACCAATGAGATAATGTGCCATACGTAGGGAAAAACTTAATCCTCTGAGCCCGAGGTTCAGATGGAAAAACAAGATGCTTTATGGGGAGACAGTGGGAGAGGTACCCCAGCTCCTAGAGAGAAAGGGTAGAGGCTTCTATGGGACCGGTTTTGTTGGAAATGGGCTGGGGTTATCCTGGGCCTTCCGCAAACCCAGGGAGCCCCAGAAAGGGGCTCCCTCTCTAGGCCTGTTGGGCCCTAAGCTGGGGGCTTACTTTCAGACCTTCAACACCCATGGGCCCTTTCTCCAGAGACAACAAGAGGCCCCACCAGGCAGCAGGCGGTGGGTTGGCCCTGGGCGGCCACTCGCCTGCTCTGCATGGGGCTTTCCAGTGCAAAAGTGCCTGATAGGGGTCTGAGTGGAAGGGGAGAGGGAGGCGTCCTCCCAGGAAGCAAACCAGACATAAGGAGCCCTGAGCGAGCCCATCTCCCAGGATTTAGGGCTGAGTGCACCCAGGAAGCAGGGAGGCGCTGGTTTCTCTCTGGGCTCAGGGCTTGAGCTGCGGTGGTTGTGGGTGGGTGGTCCTACCTCATCGAAGTCAGCCACATCCTCACAGTTCTCCAGGACCCGGGAGTAGAAGGATTGCCCTGCGTGGGGAAAGAGGAAATTTTAGAGTCAGATCTCCCTAGACAAGAAGCTTGGGGTTGGACCTGATGACCATTATTATAGCATTTGGGTTCACAGAGAGCACTTGTGATCCACCATGGAACTCACATCCTGGGCAGGTCCCCACCGTGTCTCATCAGACCCTCTCAGCAGCCCCATGAGGCAGGCGGGTCAAAGGCCATTAGCTACATTTTACAAACGGGGCTACTAAGCGTAAGAAGGCACAAGGCTGGTCAGAGACAGCCACCGCAGTGGAAACTCGGCCCCTTTTCTGCACCACGCTGCCTTCCCAGTGGCTTCTTGGCCTCTTTTGTGGTCTCCTCAGCTCTGCTCGCTTTCCCTGGCCTACAGAAACTCTGAGAAGAGGTCTGACCCTGAGGACAGTGGGCACCCTAGCCAATGACAGCTCCCTTCTAGGCACTGGTGTGCAGCCAAGCCCGGAGCTCCTGCCCAAGCCAGACCCTGGGACAACCAGTCTCATCCAGACCTTCCACAGAAGCCAAGGACCTTCACCTTCCTCCACTCTCTTATCCTTTTCTCCTTCAGCCTTAGCAGAGGGGACAACTTGGGTGATTTCTCCCACATACTGCCCCCTCATTTCCCCACTGGTGCGGGTGACAGGGAAGGTGATGTGGACACGCATTTTCCTGGACCCCCCCACCAGCACACATCCACACACCACCCACCAGGGCGGAAGTCAAGCTGCCTGCTTTTCTAGCCTATCTGGTCAGAACTGGCCCAGGTTACTTGAAGAACTGTAATCAGGAGAGAACAAGGTCAGGCTGGGGGAGGGGTGATGGGGTGGGCGACGTGTGGGAGACACGGGTCAGTTCAGGTCACTTTGAGAAACATTCAGTGGATTCTATGATGTATCAAGCCACGTCCTAGGGACTCTGGACAGAGCAACTGACAAAGTGCACAGGGTCCCCTTCCACAGGGAGCTGATGCACTAGCAATGGATGGCAGGGACCAGAACAGGTGGCCAGTCAGCACCATACGGTATATACCCCCAAATACATTTTTGCATGACATAGAGAAGAGGTACAGAGAGGAAAGATAAATACTGGGTTCGGGGAGGGTGAGGAGGGGTTATAATTTCTATTAGAAGTAACCCAGAGATAGGGTGGATTACAAAGAAATTATTAGTTAGGATTAATTTCTTATCATATGTCCACTGTACACACACACACAAAAAATAATGTGTATAATAGAAACCTGTTTATTTAAAAAAAACAAAACAAAAATAAAACAACCCTCAAACCCAGTTGTTTAATATGGGAACAGACAAGGACCTCAAATCATTAGAAGTGGTTATCTCTGGGCAGGGGACTGAGACACTACTGAAGGCGGCAGACTTTGACTTATTACTGAATGCACTTGAATTTGAAATCTTTTTAGTGACCATGCTTTACTTTTGAAACTGAAAGAAAAAAAGGTTCAATCTTTACCAGTCTAAAACAGAGGACCATTTTGTTGAAGAGCTCTCTCAAGGGTGAACTCAGTCCCATTCTGAGGGTTAGTTGGGGTTGTCACTGACGGGCAGGCTGGGACCCAGGAGAGGATTTGGCAGGGCACACAGTGCCCTCCTCCCCGCAGAAAATCTGGGAGACCAGTGCGACCAGCCCAGGCCGGGAAGGGGTTGGGGTGAACTCCCTCTGACTTTCCACTGTGATGGGGCTGGGGCCAGGGCCTGGGCTTGGGCATGAGGAAGGAGGCCCAGCAAAGCAGGTTCGATCCCTCTGGGAACCAGCTTCTGTCCTCTGGACTCGGTTGTCTCGCCTCTCTAATTAGAGGGTTGGTACAGAGCTCTCGGGGCCCTGCCTGGTTTTTACAACTCAGAAAAGAGTCCTAGTTCAGCACAGGGCTACCCCCCACCCCCACCCTGCACAAGGAGGTCGGCAGTTTGATGCCAGAGGCAAGTGGATGGTTGGAAAATGTGTGTGTGTGTGTGTGTGTGTGTGTGTGTGTGCGCGCGCGCGCGCGGAGTGGGGGCATGTGAGGGGGGCTTGCGTCCAATATAATAAGAAGAAGCTATAAAATAGAAGCTACATGCACAGAAAATAGATGTGAAGGAGACAGAAGGGAAAGAGACTCTTTAGCAGTAGCCAGGGACAAAACAAAACACCACAGAAGAAAAACCTCAACAAAAAACCGTAAGGCAGCCAGGAAGAGGAGAGGGAAACAGGAGAGATGACGCCCTGAGCTGCTTTTAATTTTTCCCACAGGTAACACACGATATAAATGGAAAATCAGGCGAGCATGTCTGTGCACTGGGGGCCCCCAAGGACCTGCGCTCTGAATAGCCAAAGGACTTGGAGGATATGGCTGTGCTCAAGGGTCTTCCAGTGTGAAAATTAAGCAGCTCAGTGGGTGGGCGCAGGCAGGGGACCACCCAAGATGGTGTCAGGGTTCCAGCACGCATGAAGTCACTGAGGCTGAAAGCCTCCCTGCCTGCATTTTCCTATAGCCTTGTTAGAGAGGATGTGGAAGGCAGTAAAATTAGTCATTGCCGAGTTTGCACATTACAGCTGTTTCGAAATGCAGTAAAACCTCATTGCCTTAGGCCCTGGAGATTTAAGTGTGGTGAATATTGTCAAACAGGAGGAGTTAAATTTTACTTCTAGATATTTTTTGGAGAAAAGGATTTGCTGAAACAAATCAAACCAATCATACAGAAGGGGTGTAAAAGCCAATTTATGAAGAAAACAATGTCGTTAAGCCTGTGTGAAAAGCCCCTTCTTAGGAGGGTTTCTACCGACAGTGGCCGGATTCATTCCAGTGATCCTCCAATACTCATCAGGACAGAGCCAGGGGACCTCTGCCATCCCTTCCAGGTTATCAGTGGGGACTGCCAACCTCATCTTTCTTTCAAGTTCATTTCCACTTAACAGCTACTCCACTCAACACCAGTCCTGTTGACATTTCAGCTCCGTTGTAAACAGCTTTCAGTAAAAAAACCACTTAAAATCCCAATAGCCAATCACCTTTCTTGCCACAGAGAAGATTGAGAATAAAGCTGAGAGAAAGAAAATAGCCTGTTCTTGGGAGTGGAGAGGATTTTGTGGATAGAGTGAGGATATTCAGTGGGAAAATGGAACGGCATCCCCCTTCGTGCAGAGGCAGTGGCTCATGGGATAGCTGAGCTGTTGAGTTTGAAATAAACTCCTTCAGTCGGTAAATGAATTTGGAGAGCAGATGCTCTGCTCACAACTATAATAAGTGCCCTAATGGAGGGGTTCAGGGAGTCCAAAGCTTAAGAGAAGTAACTTGTACGTCATTTTCTGTTTTCAAATATCCTGTCTGCACCCACTCTCCGAAATGAAGGTGAGCTTAGCTCTGGTCTCATATGCAGAATGGAGTGCTAGCTTTTCGTGGAATGTGACTTAAGGGGACAAAATTTCCTGTCTGCAACAAACAGCTTCCTCTTCCAGACAGTTTTTCCTGCTAGAGCTGGACCTTGAGCAAAGGCAGGCAGGTGGGGACTGGGCTACTAGCCTCTGCATTCATTCATTCCCACGCGCAAGAGGATCGTCAGCTCCTGCTGTATCTGCCCTGGGGGAGGGAGGGGTTATACAAAGAATTCAAATAGGGATGCTGACTGAAGAAGCTTATTACAATCCGGAAAGGGGCTAGATCAGGCATATAAAAAGCTACCAAATGAGGCAAAATTTGGTCCTTGGCATGCAAGAGATGTAAATAGAGTGGGAATACAGGAAAAGGAGGAATGGCCTTGACCCAGCAGATCAGGGAAGGTGTTGCCAGGGTGCAGGCATCGACACGGAAAGACTGATAGGTCTAGCTCTGCAGAGAGATTGGGGAGGATGGAGAGAGAAGGGTTCTCTGAGCAGAGAGAAGAGTGTGAGCAAAATTTGGAAGCAGGGAGCAGAGAATGGACACAGGACTGGGACGCAGGACAGGCGAGCTCTGGTGGGAAAGGGAAAATGAAGAGGGTCTTCCCTCAGAGAGCAACCCACAGAAAGAAGACCTTGGGGCCAGGGGTCCTGGAGTCCTGAGGGGGCACAGGTGGTGGTACATTCAAAGGGGAAGGGAAGGTCCCGAGGACAAGCTTCAGGGACACTGTGGTTCTGTCCAGGACCTAGCGCTGTGGCCTGCATCAGAGACATTCCTTTTTCCCCAGTGTGAGCTAGGTACAGAGTGAAACACCCTGCTTGTCACTCAGACCTGTCACTATCACTCCCTTTCGTTATTCAGAATCAGCACAGCCTCACTGTCAGCACTGGCTGGGACTGACTGCGTGGAGGGTGGCTCAGCAACACCCCATTCCCAGAGGCAATGTTGTGACATCCCCAAATGTGCTCGCCTTCTTCTCCTCCACAGCAGCCCAGGAGGGGTGGCCCTGCTGTGTTCTACCTCCCCAGTTCAGATCAGCCTGTTCCTTTTAAAAGGCCAGCTACTCCCACGAGCCCCAGGTGGCACAGTCTGGGCATCCCTGTGTGCAGAAACAGAGCCAGGCCTAGGCAGGCTTGGGGCCTGGTGTGGCAGCTCAGGGCAGGAAGTTGGGGGGTGCTGGCAGTTCAACCCTTCTGGGTCTCAGAGTCAATGGCTGCAAACTGGAACAATTTTCCAGGACCAGCCTACACCCTGGAGCCCCAGTGAGGTCAGCAAGGGGCCGCCTGGGGAGTGGTAAGGCTCAATGGTCAGACTGCCTGAGTTCAAACCTCGGCTCTACCACTTGCTGGCCATGAGCTCTGGAAGAAGTTAGCCTCTCTTTGCCTTAGCCAGCTCATCCATAAAATGCAGGAAATGCTAGAGCTTATACACCTGGTGCATGGCTCCCCACCCAGTTAAAAAAGGCTATTATTCTCCTAATGAGTTCTTTAGATGGTTAAGCTATGTTTTAAATATAAAAATGGTCTCCTCTATTATGAATCACATTCTGTAGTGTATTTTTAGTAGTATATAATCAGGAACAATTTTCTTCCTTATCTTACATGATTTTTTTTCAAGTAATAGGTATTTTAGGTGTGATTAGCTCTTTTTTTTTAAACTAGGTAAAATTTGTTCGCTGATCTTAAGTACAAAACTTGATGAATTTTGGTAAATGCATATACCTGTGTAATTATCAGACAATCAAGATATTATTTTTAGTCAATCAAATCATATCAAATATTGTGATTCCTCCAACTTTTTTCTCCATTTTCAAATTGCTTTGGCTCTTCTAGAGCCTTTGCATGTCCATATAAATTTTAAAATAATTTTCAATTTCTACAAAATATCCTGATGTGGTTTCTGTTAGGACTGTGCTCGGTCTATAGACCAATTTGTGCAGAACGGACATTTTAACAATTCTGTGTGTTCCAGTCCTTCAACATCTTGTATCTTCTGTATATTTGTGTTTCTTTTATTTCTCTCAGCATTTCTTCTTTTAGTGTGAGGATCTTTCCTGTCTTTAGTGAAATTTATTTCTAAGTGTTTTATGCTGTTATAAAAGTAATTACTTTTTAATTTCTATCTTCCAACTGGTTAGTTTCTATAGAAATATATTTTTTGTATCTTAAGCTTATATCCTAAAACTTTGCTAAATCCACTCATTAATTGTGGTAGGTTTTATGTAGATTCCTTAGAATTTTCTACATAACACACTAGGGGGGAAGTGTGTGTGTGTGAAAAGAGGCCATTTTAGTTCTTTCTTTCCCGTCTGTATGAGATTTTCCCCTTACCTTGCTGCATGGGCTGAAACTCTGGTACAGTGTTAAGTACCAGCGGTGAGAGTGGACAGCCTTGCCTAACTTACGTTCCTGATGTTCGTATTTCAGGGTTAATTGTGCTATTAGTCAGATGTTTTTATAGTTGCCCGTTATCACATTAAGGAAGTTCTCCTCCATTCTTGTTTGCTGAGGCTTCTTAACCTGAATGAGTGTTAGGTTTGGCCAAATACTTTATCTGTGTCTACTCGTGGTTTTTCTCTTGTATTGTGTTAATATGGTAAAATATTTGGACTGACTCTCCAGTTTTAAACTAACCTTGCATCCGCAGGATGAAACGCACTTGTCGTGATGGGCTCTCCCGTTCATGTACTGCTATTCAATGAACTAATAATCTTGTTAGGGATTTTTATATCTTTGTTCATGAGGGATATTGGGCCTTCAGCTCTTTTTCGTGTAAGGTCTTTATCAGGCTTTGGTATCATAAAATGACTTACGAAGTGTTCTTCCTTCTCTATTTTCTGAAAGTTTCTGTAGGATTAGTATTATTTCTTCCTTATGTGCTTTCTAGAATTCACCAGTGGGTTCCCTAGGCCTGAAGTTTTCCTTATTGGAAAGCAGACTGTGATCATCATCCATCGTCATCACCATCATCATTGTTATTACAAATCTGATTTCTTTATAGACATTGGGCTCTTCAGAATTTCCATTTCTTTTTGTGTTAGTTTTGGAAGTTGTTTTTCAAGGGGGTTGTCTGTTTCATCTGAGTTGTAGAAATTTATTAAGAAAAAGTTATTCAAAATAGTCCTTTATTTTCCTTTTAATGTAATGATATCCCTTCTTTCATTTCTGATGTTGATCATTTGTGTTGTCTCTTCTTTTTAAACTTGATCAGACTTGCTATATTTTACCTAGTTAATTAATTTTTTAAAGAATCAACTTTTGACTTTGTTTTCTCTATTGTTTGTTTTCTATTTCTTTCCTTTTATTCTTCTTGTATTTAATTTCTTAGGTTGTACTTATTGAAATATAATTCACAAACCATAAACTCAAACTTAAACCATAAACTCGCCACTGTCTAATTGCAGAATATTTTCATCACCCCGACAGAAACCCCAGACTCATCCTCTCCTCCCGACCCCTGGTCACCACTCTCTATTTTCCATCGCTATGGACTGGTCCATTCCGGACGCTTCACAGGGACAGAATCATATACTATGTCGTCTTACATGTCTGGCCTACTTCACTTAGCATAACGTTTTCAAGACTTGGGTTTCATTGGCTCCTCTGTTAGTAGCTTCTTATGGCAGAAACCTAGATCATTGATTTTAGGCTTTTTTCTTTCCTGCTGTAAGTATTTAAAACTACAAATGTCGATATGTTGTATTTCTATCATTTAGTTAGAAATATTTTATAACTTCTCTGTGTTTTTGTCTTTGATTCTAGGTTATTTAGAAGGGTATTTTTTAATTTCCAAACATTTGGAGCTTTTAAAAATCTCTTATGGTTATTAATTTCTCATTGAGTCCCAGTGTGGACAGTGGACATCCTCTGTGACATGTCAGTCTTTTGAAATGTACTGAGACTTGTTTAATTACTTAGTACGTGGTCTCTCTTGATGACTGTTCCATGTGCATTTGAGAAGAGTATGTATTTTTCAGTTTTGGGGCTTAATGTTCTAGAAATGCCACTTAGGGCAAGGTGGTTGATCTTCTATATCCCTAATGATTTCCTTGTCTAATAGTTTGTGATTATCCTTTATAATAACACCTTTGCCCCCCTGTGAAGAACGCACGTTCAGTTTTATAGTGACAGTTGATAGTACAGTGAAATGGAGAAATTTAATTCAAAAAGAGTTTTCCAGGAAAGCAGCTATTTTTTAAAATTTCTTAAATAGTGTGCTCTCTGAAAATCACCGGCATTTTCAGCCTTTCCCCCATTCCTCAGCTAGAGAGAGGCCCCATCCACCTCTAACCCTTCACTTTTCATGAATCTTATTCAAATATCATTCTACCCCTACTCATTTATTTTCACCCTCCCCCCCCACCCTGTTGGTGTACAGGAACACAGTAGGAGCTCAGGCTTGGGTCAGCAGTTCTTGTGAGAGGTGGGGGGAAACAGGGCAGTGATTATAAACCCCTCTCTCTGGCAGAGCTCAGACCTGCACGTCCTTCCAGGTGCTCACTCAAATTCTGTAATGAACTCATAGCTCTGGATCCCATTTGTTCAGACCTAGGCACTGAGGCAGACAGAGTGTGTGATATCGCTCCTTGAGCCTAGGACAGTGCTAGCCACACACTCAGCAACTGCTGGGTCCCAGCTTTAGCCATGACTGTGACAGACAGAAGAGCTTGAGGTCCCAGTGACCCACAAGCTATGGACCAGGCACTGGGGATATAAAGATGCATAATGGGAGGGTGATTCTTTTTATATCCTCAAAAGGTGTAAGGTAAAACTATTGTTCAAACTGCAGTCCTGAGTTTATCTTAAACTTTGGCTTAAAGAAAAAAAAAAACCAGTTAGTGAAAACTGACCTCCAACAAAGCCAATGAGCCCTTCTGCTTTGAAAAAAATGAAAGAATAGAAACAAAGACTGTTGTGCCAGTGTCTAGAGAGTGGATCAGTTCGGGCAGGAAGAAGGCAGAGGGCCAAAGGTAAGAATGACCAGGTGTTATGCTCTGTCTCAGGGGACCTTTCTGGGGCTGTCAGTGAGGGAGAAGGACCACTGCCTGATGCTGCCTGGGCCTGGGCCTGAGCCATGGCCCCAGTTGCTAGCTGCACAGCCGCTCCTGCCACACCTGCGGGCCGTGTTTCTTCCTGTCACTTCCATCTCAGGTCTGTTCTGTGCCAAGCACTTTGCTGGCCTTGGGGAACTAGCTGGGTGCCTGCCCTGGAGTAGCCCACCTGAATGGTAATGGCTCCAGGTGTTTTGCCCCACCCACCTGGCAACGGGCTGGAGCCCCGAGGAGCATCAGCTAAGGCTCTCTTCCCCTAGCCCGCAAATCCCGGGTTCCATGGGGTCACAATCTTTTCTATTCCTGTCTCTCTAGAAAGCTGGCAGCATGAGGAGTCCTGGGATAATTAGCATAATCCTTACGTTTACACAGCACTTCGCAGTTTGTAAAGTGGTTCATGCATTTCACCTTTCTCATTTGACCCCCAAGCAGCCCTGTCACAGCTTCAGTCACCTCTCCTAGACCTTCACTTGACGCCTGAACTCCCAAACCCCTGGGCTCTGGCCGCTTTCCTGGGCGCTCGCTGTAAGAGCTGCGTTTTGGGCTTGCCGAGGGGTGTTTTCATTGGAATGACCCCCGGGCAAACGCATCCACTTCATGCTCCCCACCCACACACTGCTTTTCCTTGCCTGCTTCCGGCTCCATCAGTGGCCTCATGTCCACCCAAGTAACCAAGCACGAAATCCAGAGGCTCCCACATCCTACCCTCTCGCTCACTTCCAATCCCAGAGCTGCTGCCCCGTTTCTGAACCCACGTCACCTCTTCCCTCCAAACTCACAGTCTTGCCTACTGAGGCCCAGCCATCTGCCTGCACCGCTGCCCAGCTCCCTCCCTGGGCTCTGGTCTTCGGCCCTGACCTCCAGAAAGTTCTTTCCAAAACCACATCTTGCCATCCCATTCTCTGGCTAAGAGCTTCAGGACTCCCAACCACTTACAAAGCAAATTTCAAACTCCAGTGTGATATTAAACACCCTCTGTGTTTGGACCCCAGCTCCCTCCCACCACAACTGAAGCAAGCACCCCCAAACCCCAAACACGACCCCACATCTCTGCATCTGTGCTGATATTAACCCCTCTGCCTGGAATGGGACCTCTCAGGGATTTTGTCCCTGCTGAAATACTATTCTCTCAAGGGCCAGCTTTAATATTAACCCCTCCCTCACTCAGGAAAACCTCTCCCTGGGTCCCTACAAGCTTCTCCAGCTTCATCTGCTTGGCCCCAGGGTGGCCAGCTTTGAGCAGCACCAAGGCTGTGGCCTGCTCCCACCTGCGCTCACGTGTGCTGTTCTCAGCCAGTTTCCGGACCTCCTGGTCTATGGGCTTCCCTGGCCTCACGCTGCCTTGCACCTGTCCTCCCTTTCCAGAATACTCATCACACTCACAGCGACTTGCACAATAGGTAGCTTCCCCTTGAGGGCAGGGACCCTGTCGGTCTCACTTATTACAGTCACCCCAGTGCCTAGAATAGCACCTGGGACCTAACTGGCCCTTAAAGAATGTTATTGCCTGGATGAATGAAAGGGTGAGTGAATGAATGATTCAACACTTGATTTACAAAACACATTAAAATGCAGCTTTTAATGAGTTGGAAAAAACTTGTGACATTGATGAGACAATTAGAAATTTGATCACTGATTGACTATTGGATAGTATTAAGCAAAATTGTTAATTTTTTAGGAGTAATATAATATGTGGTCTTTGGTTTTTTCCATCTTGGCCTTTTATAACTATGTACTGAATATTTACAGATGAAATAGCATAGTGTTTGGGATTTGCTTCCAAACAATTAGGGGTGTGGGAGCAGGATGGGGTGGGTACCAATGAAATAAGATTGGCCATCAGTTGATGGTTAATTAAGACTGTATGGGGAGGATGTGGGGCCATCATACTATTCTCTCTGCTCTTGTATTTATGTGAGGTTTTCCAGTATGAAAAGTTAATAATTTTTAAAAATGAACGAGACCCAGGGATGGGAGCAGGTGGGAGGAATGCAGATTTTATGTTCTCAGGGAAGGTGGATAAGATAAACAAGCCTTCGCCATTCAGGAAAATTATTTGCAAGTCTGTTTTTGAGCATGTTTCCAGCAGCATTTTTGCCAAAGGCCTTTGTAGCAGAAGATAGTTATATGGTCATTTCCATATCAAAAAGACACACTGTCTCACAAAGCAGGAGAAGCCTGGATAATTTCCATCAGCTCTGCCTGCTTTCCCAGGTCTGCATGGGCTTGCTCTGAGTGGGACGGGGCACATTCACGACTGGGGGTTCAGGCAGAGAAGGTCCCTCTGGGTGGTGAGGGGCCTGTATGTTCTGGGAAGAGTGGAGGAGCCTGGGTACAACCCTCGGATAAACAGCAAAGGCATGGAACTGTGTCCGCCAGCAGCAGAGCCTGTCCTAGAGGTCCCCTCTCTCTGCAGCGTCCTGTGGGGGCCACACCCACCCATGTCCTCCCAGAGAGGACGTGCGGGCTGGGCCGGAGTGCACACATGGGCCCAGGCATCCCAGGAGTGTCTCGGGCCCCAGGTGGGCACTGAGATACTCTGCTTCCTTCACCAGGGATGTCAGAGACCTCTTGAGATAGAAGTCACATGAGTATCAAGAGGGAGGGTTGCCCCATTTTCATGGGGAAAATAAATCTAATTTGGAGCCTGAAATGGTCCTTGCAGCCAAGAGTAGGGGAACTCTTGTCCCCAGAGCCTGGCAGGGGTCCCAGCTCCTTCCCAGCATGCAGTCACCCCCACCCCATGCTCCTCTCCTCACTCATCTCCCTCCCCACCCACGTCCTGCAGCCTCTGCTCCAGACAAACCTGGTGGCTTCCCAGTCATTGTACTTATCTGAGAATTTCCTCCTCTGGCCTCTGGTCCTGTCAGTCTACCACCCAGGATGGCCTCACCTTCCCACCATAGCCTTTCCTCAGCCCTCCTTCTGTACCTCCATGTATGCAAGCAGTTATTCAAGACCCAGCTTAAGTGGGTCCTCCCCCACTAACCCCCGCCTCTGCCCCTCAGTGAAGCCTTCCCCGGTGTCTGCAGCTGGGAGTGAGCTGCCACCCTCTGAACGGGTTGCAGTGTGTGCCCTCCCCCGAGCACACCTTGGTCTGGAAGTGTTTCTTCTCCACCAGGTGTGAGCCCCTGAGTTGCCTTTTAAGTCCTGCCCTGAACCTTGTGCTATACACAGCAATGCTCAAAAAGTGCACATTCGGGGACAGTGTGGGGCCACGCACAGCCCCCCTCGCTTCGAAGCTGTGGGCCAGAGCTGAACTCCGTGGTTAGGGGATGAGCTTAGGGTTCCTCTGTGGCCCTGAAAGTTCCCCTGGGTTGGGAGGTCAGGGGAAGGGGCATTGGCCAGAGTTCTGATTCTTATCTCTTGAGGCCTCTTCCAGTCCCTAATGTCCCTTGGATAGAAATGGCAGGGGGTCACATCTGGGAAACTGAGCCAAAGAGTGGCAGAGCCAGAGTAGAAGAATTTAAACCCACTAGCCCACGAGTGAACTCCTCTAAGGCAGAAGTCATTTGATGTCCATTTTGGTGAGCAGGCCCAGTGGTCAGCACTGGCGCGGTTGGATAGCTAAGATCAGATCACTGACTTGAAGATGCTTGGATGCTAGTGCAGCAAGCAGGGCTGGGGCATTTCTAAAACACGAAGTGCCCCAGCTGGTCTGTGGGAGGAGTATGTACACAGTACTGCAAGAGAGGGGGAAGGCTTCACAGAGGAGGTGAGGTCGGAGCTGCGCCTTGAAGGATGAGCGAAATTAATGGGAGTTTTCAAGGTGAAGGGTCGGAGGGAGGAGGGCATACCAGGCAGAGGAAATACAATGTCTCAAGTCAGGAAGTTCAGTGTAGTGGGAACACAGGGGGGTGAGGTGGGGAGAGGAGTGGGATGCCATGATAAAAACAAACCTCTGTGCCAGTTACCGGTCTAGGTGAATTACATGCAGGTCAGACCCAGTCTCCAGACAGCACCCATCTCACACGTCAAAACCCTAAACCTGGGATTTTGGGGAGAAAGCTCTGGGATGGAACGCAAAAGGAGACCACAGGTCTGGCCCAGAAGGTCTGTCACTGGTTTCCTGCCAGCCCAGGTACCTCTCGGGTCTGAATGGGGCCAAACACTGGGCAGAAGGCTAGGCTAGAGGAATGAGAGGCCTTTCCCATGTTGCATTCTGTGGCTCTGATGGATGCTGAGAATTATTTTAGGAGTTGGCGAAAGGCCGACCCTAAGCTAGAACTGCCTCCCTTTGAATAGAAATCCGTGGTCAAGATGGCTCCTTCTCAGACAGCCCGCATCTGATTCTGGCTACTGGCCTCTCTCTGTGTTTAAAGCGGACCTTTGTCTCATCTTATTCAGGGGAAACTGAGGCCCTGAGGCCCTGAGGCCCCGTGGCCTGTGTGTATGACCGGGACTGGGGTCCAGGCCTTCTGGTGCCTCCTGTCTGACCCTGCAGGACAGGGGCTATGTTTTCTTCACTCCCAGATTTTAGGCCTGTCCACAGATATCTGCATGTTCAGTGAGTGAATGAGTGAATGAATGAATGAACAAGGGCAGGACCAGGTTAAGAGTGGCTGTTGGAGCAGACAGAGCTGGGAGCTAGACCCTGAGCTGGGTGTTGAGCACTGAATAGCTTGAGAGTGGAGTGGCCAACTGACCTGGGGTGGTGGGAAAAGAGGAGTGGCCAGGGACAAAGCTGGTGCACGCCCAGACCCCCTGGGACAGCATGCCCCAGGGACTGGAAGAGCCACCTCACAAACCCATCGGCCCTTTCAATGCTCTTTCCTTAAACCCTTCCAGCTCTTCTGTTTCACTGAAGCAGCCTGGTGAGGTAGTTGTTATCATCACGCCCACATTACAGATGAGGAAACTGAGTGTCAGAGGAGCAAAGAAACTGGCAGGACCCAAGTAGGACCTGAGGCTTCTGGCCCTGTGTCTGGAGCTTTCTCCACCGCAGCCCCGCAAGGCTGCTTCCTCAGCGGCCTGGGTGGCATAGCACAGTAATTCAAGGTGCATTTCAACCAGCCCATCTGGTCTACCAGGCCACCCCCGACAGGCAGAACTCACTTAGGGCTCCCTTACTCAGGGCGTTAGGAGAACCTCTGACGGTCCACCACTTTTTCACTTCTCCCTGTAGCACATTTGCTTGGACACCAGCAGCTGGGTGCCAGGTGTCTTGGAACTGTCTCAAGTGGATCGGTTCCCTCTGAATTATTGTTGGTCTTTTGAGTGTCTATTGCTGTCAACAGTGCTGGCTACAGAAGGTGAATGGCTGAGGCATCTCTGGTTGTTATAAAGGAATCTTTCTGGAAGCCTGCTCACCATCTGCCTATTCTCGCTGCCCGGCCCCCTCTGCAGAGCTCTTCCTTGTGGCCACCTGCTGCAGACGTGGAGCTTGGAAGTAGATTTCCCCACTCAGTGCACAGGTTACAAGAAGGCAAATTCCTGTGTGGTCCATTGAGGCTGGAGGGCCAGCCCCACAGCTCAGAGAGAAAGGGGGGCATCAGACAGACAGGGAGCTCACCCCTGTTGACCAGGAGGAGACAGAGGGGCTTGCAGGGCTGGGGGTGAGCTCTTATGAGCTGGGGCCACCGTGCCTCAGCTTGTCTGCTAATAAATCCCATGCCGATCTCTTTACAACCAGCCGTGGTCCCTCAGCCTGTAAACGGGACTGGCTCGTGCAGCCTGGGACTGTCCTGTCATAGGTGTAACAACACAGCAACCTGTAGCTAAACAGCCAAATACCATGCTATTTGTCCAATGCAGGGACACACTTCACAGATGAAAGGACACACTTGCTTTTTCTAAAGCCAGCCAAGCCGGCAGGTGGCATGCAGAGCATGCAGAGCATCCAGGACGCTGCAGAGAAAGCAGTCGTTGGGCTGCTGTGGGAAGCAGCAGGCAAACCAGCCCCCGTCCTCTCCCACCCAACCCCTGCCTGTCCCTATGCACTGAAGGCTGCCGTGTAGCTGGCCCAGGGACTCCTGCCCAGGCTGGCCTGACTGAGAGGGTGATGTGGGCAGGGGCTGCTGCGGGAGGGGCGGGAGAGGTCCAGGGAAGGCTACCACGTGGTCTCACCTTTCCCTCCTGGCTCAGGTGCTGGTGTGTGTTTGGCCTGGGCCTGATAACTCACTTCATTCCTTAATCTGGCGGTGTTCTCTCCCTACTTCCCTGATCCCCCATCCCCATCCCACCCTCAGACCCATCTCTGGGGGAAAATAGTGAGGAGTACCCTGGCCTCTGGTCAAAGGCTACCTGACATTCCCCTGGTCCAGAGGGCTGGGCTGTGGCCAGAAGAGGCAGAGGTGAGCCTGGCCTTGCCTTCAGGGGCTGCCCACTGTCCTCCTTGCCTCCTTGGCCCTGCCTGTTCTGCCCACCTCAGTTCCCACACTCAGTCTGGGCTGGAGCCTTATGGAGCCTGTCTGATCCCCCATACAGCTCCTCTCCCAGACTTGTGCATCCTGTCCCCTCTGCCGGCTCTGTCCTCACCTCCTTCACTTTGCTCCCTCCTGTTGGTCCCTCAGGTTTCAGCCGAGGTGTCACCTCCTCCTGGAAGCCTTCCCTGGCCACCAGCCTGGTTCAGGGCACTGCTTTTGTAGCTTGCATGCTGTACCTGTCCCCATGTTTGCTGTATCACATACCTGTCCTATTTGTCTGCCCACTGGTCCCTGCCCTACTGGATGTGGGCTCCTTAAGAGCAGGACCTGGGTCATGCTTGGCCCCCAGCCTTGGCACACAGATGGTAATAACTGGTCGTTGGATGCATGAGTGGGAGGACAGAAAGAGAACTGACAGAGGGGAGACAAAGGGGGCTCACAGGGTTTCTTCTCATGGATAGACCTGGAGGCCAACAGAATCCGCAGCATGCTGGGGCCCAGAGAGCTACCGGCTACCTGTTTTCTAGGAGCCACCCCGGGTCTCCCAGCCTGCAAACCCCACCCCCACCCTGTGCCCAAGGAAATCAACATTCTGGAGGGAGAGGGAGAGGAAAAGGGGGCCTGGGAAGGCTCCGTGGGGCTGGGCCCCTCTGCCCTGGGTCCCCCTGAACCCAAGGATGGGGTCCTAACTTCTGCTTTCCCTGGACTCCTCACAATCAGAGGACCATGCACCGTACCTGCCACTGGCACGTTGGCAAGTCCAGGAAGAGACCAACACAGATGCAGACGTGAAAACACAGGGGGCACAGATTTCCAAGAAATCACAATGGCCAGTTGGGCTAGGGGCAGGTGGCTGTCCACGAGAAACCTCCTTGCCCCAACCCTGCCAGAACTTTTCCCATCCATCCTCCCTGCCAGAGCCGAGGTCCTCCTAAGACAGCAGCTTCCCTACCTCGGAAAGTCACTTTGGCAATCCTGTCGCCCCTGCCCCGCAGCTCCGAGACGGTCTTGAGGTGGACGAGCAGGGCCATGCCGGTGTGGAGAGCCTGGGCACTGCCAGGCGGGAGCAGCTGGAGAAGGAGCGAGCCCCGGAGCCTGTCTCACATGCCTCCCTCCTCTCTGCCGTTGCCTCCTCCCTCCCAGCCCCCTCCGATGCTGCCCACAGAGACCAAGGCAACTGAGCAGAGCTGCTCCTTCCTGCGACTCCACTCACGGAGACTCACAGCCCTGCCAGCCCCCGCCCCTCCAAGTTGTCAGCCCAGCGTGTATCTCAGTGTGTGTGTGCACCCAGCATGCAGCCTGGGAATGCAGACAGAGTCAGAATTCATTATTCAGCAGCTGCCTGCTCCCAGATAAAGCCCCGTCCAGGGGCTTTCTCCCAGGTCCTGGAGCACAGCTGCCTGCCACCTCTGAACAAGGCTTTGTCTTAACTTATTAGGCAAGCTCTTCTGCCACCAGGAGTGGGCATGAATGTGAAAGGGATGGGCATGTGGCTGGGGGTATCCCCTCCCACGGGGAAGAAGAACTTCATGACCTGTGTGCATAGGAAGCTGGAATGTTGCACCTGTGTTTCAGGGCGATCCATGCCACCTCCTCAGCAGTCAAGTTGGCCACCAGGGCCGCTGGAACCCACAAGGTTCAGGGAGCCAGATGCGCCAGGCCTGGCTTCTGTGGGTGGGTCAGATTGTACCACGTAGAAGTCTTCATCCAGGGCCCCCCAGCGGGAAAATCAGTACCTACCAGACAGAGTACAGTCCAGACCCCTTCGCCCTGGGGTCATTGGACCTGGGAGGATGCAGGTGCTGCTGGAGCCAGGCTTAGCTGATTGCAGGGGTAACTATGAAGGCTTCAGGAGCTCATGCTCTACTAAGCTCATGCTAAGGTCCAGGTCGCTGACCTAGCCGCATCCCGCGGCCCTGGGGATGCAGAAGACTGGGGATGGTGAGATGGGCTGGAGTAGATTCTGGGGGTGAGGGGGGAATTCCCAAGGACCAAAGGAGAACTACCTCTCCTTGCTTCTACAGCATATTCAGGGAGGGGCTCATGAGGAAAGGGATCTTGGGGATCCTTGGGATCCTTGAACCTGGAGCCTTTGCAGGGTCAGTTGCACCCTTGCTCTTTAATGTTTGCCCTGCATGAAATGCCCCTACCCTACCCTGCCTTCTCGTCAGACTCACTCAGCTGGTGTCCACTCCCGGAAGGGCCTGTGCACCCACACCGTACCCAGGCTGCGTTAGGGTCCTCTGCGCTGCCTCTGCCCCTCTCCCCTCACCGCTTCATTGGGCTGCCCCACTAACCTCTCTCCACTGACTGGGAGACCCTGGGCACTGCATCTTTGTGTCCCCAGTACCTAGCATGGTCCCGTGTACAGCAGGACACCCAATGAATGTTGGCAGGATAAGAGAGTGAACTTGGTGATTTATGTGGAATAGAGTTTAAGGTTCAAAAAGAGAACCTTATCTCTGTATCATTTAGCTCTTTTTCTGGAGTTCTGATCTGTTTTTTCATTTGGGCCATGTTTCTTTGTCTCCTCATTTTGTCAGCTTCTCTGTGTTCGTTTCTGTGTATTAGGTAGAGATCCTATGACTCCCTGTCTTGGTGGCATGGCCTAAAGTAGTAGGTGTCCTGTAGGGTCCAGTGGCACAGCCTCTCCTATCACCCAAGCTGGGTACTTGAGGTGTGCCCTTTGTGTGGGCTGAATACACCCTTTTCTTGTAGTTGAGACTTGGTTGCTCTTGGCAGATCGATGGGAGGGATTTACCCAGGTCAGTCAGCTGTAAGGGCTATCTGTGACCACTAACCAGAAACCTCCACCCTCTGTGGGCATCAGCTGTGCAGGAGCAGGGTGGTGGCACTCTGACTTGGTCTGTAGTTGTCCAGTGGGTGTGCTGGCCCTGGGGTTTCCCGGGTGGTGTAGCCCAAGGTCAGCCCCGACCTGTGTTTCACCTGGGGCCACCCTGCCTAAGCTATAAAGCAACCTGAGATGGCTGCTACTTGTGCTGGGTTTAGGGATTCCCAGGTGAAGCCGAGCTGTGGATCTAGGCTGGCTGCTGCTGGTGCCTGGCCTGGGGCTCACTGAGGCCAGCTGTTGCTTGTTTGGTAGGATTTAGGAAGTTGTGAAGCATGAGCCCAAACCAGCCATTCATATGGAAAAAAAGCTTGGGTGGGCCCATAATTTGGGTGTGACAGAGTCTCTGGGGCATCTCCAAGGCAGGTCAAACAGTGTTAGCCAGGTTGATGGAGTCTCAGATATGGCACAAGATTGCCAGCTCTGTGTGGGGAGGGTTTAGAAAAGGGACAATGGCCTCTGCTCACCTCGATGCCAGACAGTTCAGTTTCTCCCTGTATGCCACTGGTGCCTTTCAATCTGCTACCCTGGTGCTGGAGCTCAGAGGGAGTGAGTCTGAGTAGGTGAGTTCATGTGTGGCTTCTTTAAGAGGAACTTCTTGGAGCTCCAGAAGTTTCTTCCACCAACTCAATCCCTGCTGGTTCTTGCAGCCAAGAGTTTTGGGGAGTTAATTTCCTGCCACTGGAACCCTGGGCTGGGGGGCCCGGTGCGGGGCTGGGACTCCTTTCTCCCAAGATATCCCTCCTATATTTTTATTCACCACACGCTGGTGAGGGAACCAGCCTCTTCCGCCTCTGTACCAGCCTGGGTGGATGTGGTTTCTTTAATCCCAGAGTCCGATTTCCATTCAGTTTGATTTCTGACAGTTCTGAGTGATGGTTGTTCTTTATTTTAGTTGCAATTTTGATGTGGTTGTGTGAAGAGGTGAGCCGTGTCAGCCTATGTCACCATCTTGAGCAGAAGTCAATATTTCTTTTTTAAAAACACTAAATTGACCAGCGTGCTCCATTCATGAGATCATCAAATGACCTTTGTTTACAATGCTTGGTGGCACCTGATAGGGAAAAAAACCCATCTCCTCCCTAGGCCCTCTGAAGGTTCTCTCTTGAAGCGGGGAGTTTCATGAGGCCTTCAATGAACCTGTGTATCTTTGGGGCAAAAAAGCCCATAAGATTGCCCTAGCCAAAGCAATAAGCTTTGCTGAACCTCAGTTTCCATCTCTGTAAAAGTGTTCCGCCTGCCAGTCCCACCCTGCCGGCGCACAGCATCCTCTAGCTGAGCCAGCTGACCCTTCTGAAACCTGAACCAGGTCCCACTTTTAATTTCCATTCTCCCATTACCCATTTTGGTAATTCAATATAAAAGTTATTCAACAAACATGTACCAAACCCTTTATAGCACCAAGCCCTGGGGATTCAGGGATGAATATGATACAGCACTGGACCTCAAGCATAAGAGACAGATGGACTAGAGCACAGACAATTAGACATGGGGTGATGGGTCCATGGGCACAGTGAGCTCAGGAGCCATGAGTGGGGGTGGGGAGTAGACATTTGACCTTGTCCTGAGGAGGAGTGGGGGAGGGGGTCCTTAGAAATGCCTTCCTGGAGTGTGGCACACCTGAACTGAGGGTTGCTCTTTTACAACATTTATAAATATTTTTCTTATTGCAGCCCAGGCTCAGCATGGAGAATTTAGAAATATACATTATGACTGAACTGTGAAGGTTGGGTGAAGATTCCTCCCACCTCATTTGCTATCACTCATTCCCCTTCAGTTCCTTGTCCTCCCTAGACCTGTTTTCCTGATTCTTGCACCTCATGGAAGCCTGCAGCACCCCCCAAGTCCATGGTTATCTGCCAGAGGGAGCCTTTTGAGAATTCTAGCTGCTTCAGCAGCCTGTGAGCTCATTACTACCTGTGGTCTTCATTAGCTGCCATTTGCAGAGTCACACTGTGAAGAGAACACTTCTCATCTGGTAGATGGAATGAGACTTTGAAGGATAAGGGTAAATGGCAGAGCGTTCTGATTGATACCACCAGGACTCTGCTAGGTTTGCTGGGAAAGCAGGTCTGGGTCCAAGTCCCAGACAGCATGATGCTTTAGAGGCTGTCACCTTACCCTCACCCCACCTCCGTTAAAGACCCAAGGCTTCTCCTTACCCCTCAACAAAGAACCCAGGGCTGGTGTGAGGGTCACTAGAGAAACCCGGATGTGGAGGCACAAAACAGTTACAGGAAGGAGGTATTATTACAAAGGAACCCTCACGGGGCCTTTCAAAGGTTTGCTTTCTGGTCAAGCACGCCAACCCTGTAGATTTGGGCCGGACTGAACTGCGGAACTGGGGACGAATGTAAATCACAAACCCCGATCTTCCCATCGTTTGCTTTTGGCCCCTATAAATTATTTTTCTGGAGTAGTTTGAGGGGCAAGACTGAGGGGTAAGCCGAGATGAGAAGTCCCAAAGAGAGGCTGGAGATTAATGAAAATATCCCCCCGGTGAGCCCTGGCGCGGCAGGCAGCCTTGGGGAGAGATGACTCTGGGGGCCCCTTGAGGCCACTCCAGCTCCCAGAGTTGGGGCAGCAGCTCCCGAGATGGGGCTGCTGCTTTCTGCGCCTCCTCCAAAACGAGGGCGCTCCAAGCAGGGCCACCGTGGTCCTACGGTGGAGAGAAGACAAGGGTGAATCCAGCCCAGCCTCCTCGTCGGGTTTCCAATCCCGTCCCGCATCTGAGCATCAGCACACCACGCAGCGAAACCCAGAGATGTGAGAGCGGAACTTGCGTGGGAGAGGCGATTTGCGGTGTCCCCCACTAGTGCGCGAGGAGAATGGAGAATTTTCAGCGTGTGTCCCACAAGTCTGCTCCAGGAAGTGGATTTGGAGGGGGGTGGGGCGTGTGCCTGGGAACACCGAGGTATCACCAACCTCACTGGCGTTGCCAGGCGCACGGTTGCCTGGTGACCTGGGCTGTTGACCCTCCCACGGAAAACGCCGGAACTCAGGGCTCACTGAGCGCTTGCTGCACCCACCATGGCCTCCCGCAGCGCGGGCACCCTACTGACCGAGTTCAATGCTGCCTACGTGCCCCCTGCCCTCATGCCCGGGTAAGGCCGCCACGCATCCAGGCTGAACCTGCGGGTCGGAACCGCTAGGGCACCTCTCCCTTCTTCCTCCCCCAAAACCCTCCTCTGTCTTCGAAACTCCGCCCCCAAGCCTACGGAGTTTGAAGGAATCCCAGGTGCCAATTTTGCACCTGCCTGGGTGGTCATGGGGATGGGGGCGGGGGCGGGCAGGGGATGAGCGCTCAGACCAGGCGGTGGCTGGGCACCGACAGGAGGCCCTCCAGATCCCCCTTGGTGGGAAGCCGGTCCCTAACAGGGGCAGAATACACCCAGGCCATGATAAGGGGACCTCCAGTGGATGGGGACCGCGTTAGAGGGAGGAGACACCGGATGGGGTTGGTGTTTGGAGACACCCAAGCAGGAGCGAGAAGGCGAGAAATCCCCGAAACGTGAGCTGGCTTGTCAGCCCCCAGCACAGTTCGCGCACCCAGGACTCGGGCAGCATTAGTATTTGTCGTATGAAGAAGCTAAGGCGACCAGGTGGGCGCCTGGGGGCGGGGCTCGAACCTCTGTCCAGACAGTACTAGTGTGCACTCTCCGGCAGTGGTCGGCTCTCCCACTGCTCTCGCCGCATCCTCAGAGTTCGCTGCTTTGAAAGCTCCCCGGCCCCCAGGGCTGCCTGGTCATTAGCATTTTCAGACGCAGGGTGAAACGTACCTTTTCTTTCTCTGGATGTTTTCAAACTCCAAACACCTAAGGGGCAAGTCTGATTGTTTCCTTCCTACCCTTTCTTCCAAAGTGTCTGAGATTTCCTCTCCCGACCTCCTCTCTAGGGTATAAGATTGTTTTACTTCTTCTACCAGTCATTATGGGCGTTGAGGGTAGGGGCTGGATTCTGAGATGCAACATTCACGGTATCAGCACATCTGTATAGGATGGATGGATGGATGGATGAATGAAATTAATGTCTTGAGGGTTCTGCAAGCAGCTCTTCATGTGGGTGGGGAAAAAAACACATGCTCTCCCTTGTGAACTGAACAGACTGAAAAATGAACACAAGGTTTCACAGTATACTTAGTATGAAGTTTGGGTTGTTTTGAAGCAGGACAAGCAAGACATTTGAGGGGCTATGGTATTAAAATCGTTTCTGCACACAGAGGTAGTGAGTAGGAGCTGATACTACAGTTTTAATCCTGCCCACTCGTGGGCAGGACCTTGGAGAGCTCAAAAGCTGCTTGGGTTCCCATCAGACAAAGCTGATTTATGAGGTCACATTTTCCTATTCTTTTATTCACTTAGGCATTCATTTGATAAAGATGTTTTCAGTGCTTGGGATATTCCAAGTGTTTTATTAAGATAAAAACAGGGTGGGGACTGCCCTTGAGGGGTTCCCAGTTTGGGATAAATATATGTTAGTTCAAATCCGTCTTTGCAGTCTTAGATAGTGGTGTTTATATCACATTCTGGGTGTTTATCATAAGGTTTGATTTTTATACATCGATATATTTTTTCCTTAAGCTCCCCACAGTCTCCAGTTGGAACTTAACCCTCCCGATGGTTCGCGCGCTCTGTTCAGGTCTTTGTGTGTGGGTGAGTGGAGGGGTAGGGTGCGGTGATTGTTTCAGAAGCAATCCCTGGATGCTTTTCCTGTTTATAACCCTCATCTGCAGTTCCTCTGAGCACTCTGTCCTATGATTGATCTAGACATTGTGATAACAAGTGACTCGTAAACAAGGTCCCAAGCCTGGACTGGGCTAGTCTGAGCAGCTGAGCCTGCACCTCCTGCTTTCTTGCCTGGGTCCTCCTGGGAGGGGCATGCTCATCTGAAAGGTCCCCGTCGGTGAGAGATGAATTGAGTCATCTTGTCTTTCCAAGTGCTACCTCAATGGCAATTTTGTTAACTTAGTGAAAGAACGCAAGAATCCCTACCGCACTTGGCTAATTATTGTTTGTGTGTGGCTTTTCTAACATTAATCACAGGATTTTCAGTGCAGCTAGTCTCTTCTGACATTCAAATCACCCCCTTACCAGTTTTATTCATAGAGGCAGAGAACATCCACGGAGGTGAGGACCTCGGAGATCATGTAACCCAGCCCTGTCCTGTTTCTGACGCCATCACTGAGGTCCTGGAGGGACTTGCCTGAACCCCAGGCTGGTGATGGAAGAGCTGGGCTGGAACCAGGCTCCTGGTGCCCTCTAGCAGCACCATGAGGCCCCATTTATGAGCACCTGGTATGTGACAGGCACTGTGCTGGGTTCTTTACAAACTTATTATTAAAAACCCTCACAACAACCTAGAAGAGAAACAAGCACCTTGCTGCAAGTCATTCGGCAAGCTGTCCAGTCAGGGCTTTGTGACTTCAACACCCCCTCACCCCAGTCCCTCCAATCATTAACTGTTACACTTAGTTAGATCCCTGCCATGTGCGAGGCCTGATTGGAGGCACCATGGAAAATGGGATGCTGGTCTTTGGGCTAGTTGGCCAGGGGGCTCCTTCGGGCCCCTGGCTGCTCCGCGTGGCACGGTCTTCAAGCATTGTGTCTGTCTGGCCTGTGTACCATCCCTGCAGTGAGCAGGGAACTCTTGGGTCAGAGTCCCTGGGGCTGTAAAAGCCTTTTAAGGGGTGAGACTGGCCTAGTGACACTGTACCTCCTGCTTGCAGATCAGATCTGGGTGACCTCCACTCCCTTGCTCTGTCTCCCACCACATCTCACCCAGATCTCTGTGCAAACGTGTGACCTGCCATTGTGCATTAATTCACGCCCAGGCTGCTTCTGCTGCTTATGCCCACAACTCCTGTCCAGGAGGGAGGGCAGGAGGACTTGCACCCCAGCCCCTCCCTCCATTTGCCTGGAGGGACAGCTGTGTCCATATGGGCCACTGAGCTGGGCCCGGACCTCAGGGCCCTGAAATCAGTCCATTCCACACTTGCCATTGTCAAGATGGTGGTCCCACAAGGTGGCTATGCCCCCTTCCTCAGAATCCCCACACAACAGATGGGCAAACCCAGTGTTGTGCTCGTAAACATTTAACAACCCGATCTCTGGAGAGAAAAGCCTTGATTTGTAGCATTCACTCTTATCTGTGCTATAAATACTCCTGCCACAGCTGATGTCAAGCTATCAACATGATGCACTAAACACAGAGTTGGGAAGAGAGATGCAGCAACACGGCACCACACAAAGATCCCACCGAACCGACACAATTGACAGAAATTACCTCAAGAACACGGACGATAATGAAATGTATAAAATAACGAGGAAGTGATGAGTTTTGAGTCTTTATTACCTTTGTTTTTAATATTTCTTTAATAGTAACTTTATATGATTTAATTTTTAATACTAGCTTTTTAACAACAGGTTTGCAAATATCCTGAAAATTTAGCAGTCGGCTCTCTTGAGCCTGTCTGAGCCGATACAAGCTGCCCCCCGTACCCCTCTGCCCGTTCCTGACAACTTCTTCAGCTCAAGGTCTCACCTCTCGGGGTGAGAGCGGGAAGGGCCAGGTGAGGGGAAGGGAGGGTTTGCCAGCTATGTTCCCGAAGCCCCTTTCGTTCCAGCCCAGGCTCTGGCTCCGCAGGTGCAGCCCCGAAGACAGACCAGCGCATCCGGGGTGTGAAACAAAGGCTGTCTGCTCAGGAGCGCGTAGGAGGCCCCGCGTGTCCAGATGGGTAACCAATGCTGCTCACGCAACTCTGAGGGACTGGGGAGCCTTCCTAAAGGCAGGGGTCGCAGGCCTTGGAGACCTGGGCTTTGGAACAGGGACCCTCCTTCTCTCTGGAAGACTCACCAGCCCTTAAAAATGTGCCTCCATTTGTCCGTTCAAATCAACGGTATTTACAGAGTGCCAGGCATGCGAAGGACGGAGATGCGAGTGGAATGCAGCCCTGTCTCTCCACAGAGTTTACAGTTCTGATGGAAAGACTGTATTAAGGGCCCAGGTAATGACAACACAGCAGAGTGTGAACTGAGACATGAGAGAGGCACAAAGAGCAATGACAGTTCCATGGAGGGGACAGCCATGGTCCCTGGGTGGGTCGGAAGGGGCTCCGCACACAGCGGGGTATTTGACATGCTCCTTGAAGGATGGGTGAGATCACAGCGTGGGCAGAGGAGGAGACTAGCATCTTCTGGATAGAGGGGTGGCCTGAGGAAAGCATGGGGTGGGGGTGCCGGCCGGATATACCCTCACAGCAGCACGTGGCTGTTTGGCTGGAGTGGAAAAGCAATGGCATGAAGGTGGATGATGAGACTAGAAAGATCTTTCTCAGAGACTCGTGTCAAGCAGAGCCTTGAACGCCTGGCTCAATTTGTTCTTAACTCCATAGGCGGTGGGGAGCTCTGGAAGGTGTAGCCCAGGGGAAGAATCTGATCGGAACTGTACTCGGCAGGCAGTGTTGTGGAGAAGGGGGCGCATGTGGAGAGAGGGTACAAGTTAATTAGTTAATAGGGCTGCTCATGGGATCCCCAGTGGCTCATGGTCATTAATTTTCAGGTTAGCCAACCAGTGCTGCTAAGTGGCAGAGAGGGACGGCTCCCACTCCGCACAGTAACGACCGCAGTGGGCTTCAGGATGCATGCGTGGTTGTTGCCCAGGGGCTGGCTGAGCGCCGTCTCCTAGTTTGTGTGGCATGCGGGTGGGTGAGGGGCACAGGAGCTGCACAGGGGTCCGGGAAGAGGTGCGGTGGCACTGCAGGGACTGTCTGATGCCCAGTCATGACACCTGCCGTTCCCCTCTGCTCCTCCCCATCTTGACCCGCCACATGACCAGCAAAACGGGCCTCCAGATGGCCCTCCAGTGGAACCACACGGGGTCACGCGCAAGGCACACGGAATGTAAGTGCACACAGGGGACCCTGACCTAGGTGGCCAAGGCCTGCCCACGGAGTGCTAAAGAAACGTGACCGTTCGCTCGTGCACGGCCCTGCCCCGCCCGGGGCAGCGAGTTCTGAACGGAGCCTGGACTCCAGGCAGAGCTTAGGAGGGAGCGGAGGAGAGGGCTCCCGCTCTATTGGAATGCAAATGCCGCGCGTGCGGAGAAGGTGGGGAAGCGGGAGCAGAGGAGGAGCGCGCGGAGAGCCCGGGGGTGGCGGGGAGAAGAGTCACAAGAACGCGTCGCATTGCTATAGCTACTTTCTTCCAAGGAGCACCAGCGTCTCCGTGGGTGGGACGCTTTGTGACAGAGACAAGCCCCTTTGGAAACAGTGTTCCAGGACACGGTGCCCCTGGGGTTCTGGACTTCTGCCTCCTCCGGTGAATGTGTATTGAACACTTGTCACTTGTCAGGTGCTGTGTAGGGGCTGGGGATAAAGGAGAATGCAGATTAGCAGAGGAAATGAACGAACATGGGTCTGTGTGGATGAAGGCTAATCCGACTTGGAAGTGGAGATATTGGTAGAGGGCGTGCCAGTCAGCGAAGGTGGCAGAGGGCCTGGCTCTGGGAGTGGGTGGGACATGTCCTGAGGGGCGGGAGGGAAGAGGCACCAGGAGAAGAAATGCACATGAAGGTTTGGAGGCTTCGAGAGCCTGCGGGGTCCTGGAGATGCCAGTAAGATTCCTGGGCCTAGGGCACCTGTGGGGATGTGGTAAGAAAGCCGTCAGCCTTGGAGACCTGGCATCGCTGTGATGACAGGCTGGGAGGGCTGGAACTTGTTCTAGGACACTAGCTAAGAGATTGGATGCGATCCCCGTGAGCGAAGAAGAAGGCTGGTCATCATAGGACTGGACCGTGGGAGAGTCACTGACAAGGGAGCATAAGCAAGACTCGGGGACGGTTGGCTGTGGAGGGCAGCAGGGTGATTCCCGGGATCTGGTGCTTCCTGGTGCCGTCTGGTGGATGCGGTGGCCTTAACCAGGACAAGGGCATGCAGAAGGAAGAGCAAGGTAGTTTCAGCTGCCCCGAGCGTGGAGTCCATGGGCGAACCCTATGTGGGCAGCTGGGTGTGAGGATCCTAGCTGAGAGGGGGGTGGACCACAGCTGCAGATCTGGGTGACTGTGACGTGGGAAGTCTAACACAGATGAGCTGCCCCAGGGGGAGTGGGGCTCTGAAAAGAGAAGAGAATTCTGGGGTAACACCAGCACCTAGAAGGTGAGCAGGGGAAGAGAGCCAGACCCCAGTGTGTCCCCCTCCACACTGGGGTTCTCTTCAAAGCCTCACCCAGTGGAACCCCCTTCATGGAGCTCCACCTACCCCCACCCGTGGGAATGGGTCTCCCCTCCTTTAATAGAATCAGAGCCTTGACCACCAGCACAGCCCCTACACATATGCCCCCTGGCTTGATAAACACTGAATGAGGGGCAGGCTTGGGGAAGGAGGGCTGACCCACGGGGGCCTTTGTGATCCTTATACACCCAGCATTGTGCTGGCACACAGTAGGCTCCCAATAAAGTCACTCTTAAGGCCATCTGACTCTTAAAAAAAAAGGTGCATGGACAAAGAAGAAAGCAACAACCCCCACACCCCTTTGCTCCAAACACCTAGAACTCACCAAAGTTAGCATTTGGTGAACTTCAATCCAGGTTTCTCTTTATCTGCATAGTCAAATAAATGGCAAGATGGATGGGTGGATGGAGAGAAAGATGGACGAGGCAATTTCACAAAAATATGGTCATACTGTATTTGCTACTTGAGTGTGAAGAGCATGAAATTTAATCTTACTAGGATTAACTGAAGAGAAGGGCACTGAAGTAAAATGGAAAAAGAGCTAGCCTTTAGATAAATGCTAATTCATCACAGGAGATATCAGTTCATGAAGATCCATCTGAAAAAGAGAAAGAGAGAGACTATAAAAACCATGGCAGGGTTGGAGCCATTATGTTGTGCGTGCGTGTGTGTGTGTTTAACGACACATCTCAGTTTTAGACGCCAGGGTTGGCTCTGCCTTAGAAATCCTTAGTAAGTGCACCCCCATCTCCCCTCCACCCACTTATTTGTTGTTTAAACTATTTTTTTCACTTTGCCAGGTTTTATAACACTTACATTCTGTTCTGCAACCACCCTTCACCTAGTTACTCTTCCTGGTTTTATGCTTAAATAGATTTGTATCTAACCACCAGTCATTCTAACAGTCTCTACATTACTGGTTTTTGGTTTTTTTTCTGTTGCATCATCTCTTAGTTGCATCATCTCCTTGGGAAAGTTGGGACACCACTTTCCCAAAGAGGCCAGGGGGGCTTTATTTCCTGAGTCCTTTCCTGCTGGGAAGGACTGGCAGTGCCTTTGTACCTGAATTTGACCACTCAAACAATTTGATATCCTAGGGTCTAGTTTTTTTTTCTGACGGCTTTATTACTGCTTTGTTGGGGTTTGGTAGGACCCGATGACCAGCACCTCTTTCGTTCTCTGTGTTCTGAACCACTTGAGAAATGAGATGAAAGAGTGACAGCTGACACCAGGGGACAAGGCTGACACGGAGCCCCAGCCTGAGTTAGCAGGGCTGGCCTGGGGCAGCCCTTCCTCCCGAGGGCAGAGCATCTCCACCCAGAACAGGACGTGGAAGAGCCGTGTGGGCTTCCCTGCTTCCAAGGGAAGGCAGAAGGAGGGGTGGGCTTCAACAAGCCCCGCTTTTCCCTTTCCACTCACCAGTCCGGTGTTCCTCCACCTCCTACATAGAAGAGCAAGTAGGGGACAGAGACACTTCTGTGGGGGGCTCATTGAGATGAAGGAAGAGGCACCTCCCTCCTGCTTGCTTTGACTTCTGGATTTATCGAGCTCGTGTTGTTGTTAAGTCTCAAACACAGCACAGAAATTCTCAGAAACTCTGCTTCTCCTTCTCAGGTTATTTTTCTTCCAAACGCGTTTCCTCAGTGCAAATGTTAGAGTGAGCGAAGGACGCTGGACTTGGCAATTGAATGACTTCATGTGGCTTTAAAGGAGAAGGACAGGTCACATTTAGCGGTGGGCCAGAAGTCAGAGTGAGGTTATGGAAAGAGTAGGGGGGTAAGAGATGAAGCAGTTACAGGGGATTCCTTAGAGAAATTCAAAAATGAAGGAAAAGATGGTACATGCGAAAGCACGGCTTACTGCAGAACTTCACAGTAAGTTTAGGAACAATGCAGAAAATTGTGCACGATTGTAGGTAGAAGGGAAGGAGAGCTCGCAGGTGCCCAGGAGGAAGGGCAGAGGCGGAACGGGACAAGGAGGGACCGATTTGGGGAGTGGAGCCTTGAGTGAGGCAGGAGTGGGGGACTCCCGACCCAAGAGGGGGAGAGCCATGGCCAAGAGGAGAACCCTGTCCCGGTAGCGGCCAAGGTGACCCTGCAGGCTCGCAGGTGGTCACCAGCTCCACACCCTTCCCGGGCAGGAGACAGGGTCACCAGCCAGGAACTCAGGAGAGGCCAGTGCAAGAGCAGAGGCAGGTGGCAGAGGGTTAGGACCACCTGGGCCAGGGTATCAAGGGCAGAGTCACCCAGGGACAAGGGACGTGAGGATGAAGGGAGGCTCTCCCTCGCTGCCCGCTCTGGGGACCGAGCTCTCCCTGCTCTGGCCCAGGCCAACTGAAATGCTGCAAGATTCTAGAAGGCCCAGCTGCTGAGGGTGGGGGAGGGCCAGCAACCAGGGAGGGCCTCTTCTTTCCACACTGCCTGCAGTGGAGAGCCCTGGGAAGGTCTGTCGCTGTGCTTAGCTTTCTTGCCTTCCACCTAAAGGCAAAGAGAAGGAAGTCACCCGCTACTACCTAGTTGTAGGTCAGCACACATTCTACTGGCAAGGAGCCCCGGGTCCAAAACCACCCTCAGAGATAACGTGGAAGTGCTGACTTCAAAGACCTTGCTGTCCTGTAGCCTTTGGTGCAGGAGGATGAGTCCCTGGGATGGAGAAGCCCAGGACGCTGCGGTGGCTGGGCAGCGCCCCTGTCCTCCGGGGCTGCCCTGGGAATGCTGCTGCAGGAGACCTCCCCATCTCCAGACCAGCTGCTGAAGGGGGCCATTGAGGGAGAGTGACTTGCTGACAGCCTTGCTGAGGGGGTCAGGACGGGGACCCCGGAGTTCCGGCCCCCGTGTAAGCCTCTGGTCTGGAGATGTGACCAGCCTGGAGGTCTAGGAGAGGAAGAGGCCCACGGTCTCTCCCACTTGTCCCTCCCCCAGAGACCCGAGCTGGGCAGTGAGCCTTAGGAAACTTCGCGAGGCTCAGAGGTGACCCACAGGGCCCACTGGTCTCACCCCCAGGGTTTAAGGGCCTCCTGGGCAGTGGCCCTGGAGCCCTTCCCAGACTTCTCCCTCCCCTCCCTGACTGCTGTCACAGGTACAAAGGCCATGTTCCTGGTGTGGCCTTCTCCTTCGGCTCCACCTACGGCACCGCCACTCTCAAGTACTTCCAGGACCAACGCAACGCAGCCCTGGAGAACAGCCACACTCCCTTCAGCAAAGGCGGCCACTTCCCAACCCTCTTCTCCCCAAACCCTGACCTTGTGCTGAGTAACCGCTCCCACACTCAGTCCCGCTGCCTGCACAGGCCCAGCTACACCCGCTTCAACCTGGACAGTGGCCGCTCCGCCGAACTCAGCAGCTTCTACCAGGTGGGCTGGGGCCAGGGGAGGCCTCTCACCCCCAGAACGCCGTTGTTTGCTACTGTGGAGCCCTGAGCTGGCAGGGCACCTGGTGAGCTTGGCTAGGGGCAGCAGGGAGAGGGTTTGGGACTCTGCTTCCCGGATCTCCCCCTCCCCAGGGGCCCCTGTGACTCTTGCCCCTGCTCCCCCACTGCTGGGAGAGCTGGAGCCTTTGGGGGTGGCCCACCCTCACCCCTGCCCTGTGGACCCTTGCTCACCTCCTGCCGGAGTAAAAGACTGAAAATTCACCCTCCGATGAACACACACGTGCCCAGAAGGCCCACTAGGTCCCCACCTGGCTCCAGCTCCAAACCTGCTCTCAGCCGTACCTGCCCACCTAGAGCCAGGTGTCCACCTGACACCTCCTGCTCCACAGGCCTCTGAGGATGTGCCCCACGTCGACCTCAGCCCCAGACTGGACCCTAACTGCCGTAGAGGCAAATGGAGGGGAACTGCCTGCCCAACCCCCGACTCTGGTTCAGACATGCTTCAGCCACCACAGGTGCTCAGTTACCTTAGTGGGGGCCAGGGCTCATCCTCTGCTTGTTCCTGGAAACCCCACTGTCCCCACCATTTCCCTTGCAAACATCCCTCCAGGCTGATCGAGGACGTGGGTGCCCAGGGAGCTCCCGGGAGAGGACCAGGTCAATGCCGTCAGGGACCAGCTCAGTGGGCCTGGGCAGTCCTTCACTCTCCATCTTGGCTCTCACACAGAGCACGGTCTGCCCGGGAGGGAGGGAAAGAGAGAAAGGGACGCACGGAGCTTACCGGTGCCACCTGCTGCGCTGGGCCTCCCCAACTTACCTCTGCTGGTCACTTGTGTCCTTTACTCTCCATAGCAAAGCTGGTGTGGTGCATGTCCTTATCCCCATTAGACAGGTGAGAAGCCAGGCTCAGAGAGGTCACCCAGCTGGGGACTCCTTCCGGGGCATTAGGGGAGACAGACACCAACCCTGCTCAGGTACAGCCGGGCGGGGACTGCAGGTGTCCAAACTCACTCCTGTATACTAACAAACTATCATCTCTTCCTGGTTTAAACTGTAGATGTCACAGCAGCACCGAAAGTACTATCAAGACAAGACGGGCATGGTGCCCCGGGTCCCCTACTTCATGCTGCCCGTGAGGGAGTGGGAACGGTACCCCATCCCCACCGACCTGTGAGTACCTGCCTTCCCACCATCCACACATTTAACAAACACATGAGCACAGGGTACCCGCACTCAGCCAGGCATGCAGGCACCCAGACAGAAATGAGTTAAGGTCTTGCCCTAAAAAGCCTTTGCTCTAAAGGGTGACAATTACAAAGCACGGGGGTCAAGGTTTCAGAAGCTTCAGGATGCCGGGAACCGGAAAGGGCTGAACCAGGAAGAGCGTTTTCCTAGCCAGATGCAAACCCGGTAATTTTTGCTAGGCTGAATCTGTAGGTTTCTTCCCATGCCCTGGCACTGGTCCAAACGCAGGTGCAGCTGCTCTGAGCAGCAAGGAGCTGCTGCCCTCTGGTGGACATGGAGGACACTACACAGAACAGGGAACTGGTGCCCCCAACCCCAACCAGACTTGTAAAGTTCCCCTAGGGACTTGAAAACAGCTTTCAAAGTCCAATTGTCCATGTGACAAAATATGAAAGTTCCTCCATACCTGCACCTGACTGCTTTTATCCGGGAGGGCTTCCTTTCCTCCAGGGAAGGCTAGCTGTGCCTGACAAGATGACCCAGGGACACGGGGGCCTCACTTTCCCTCCTGATGCCCAGGCAGGGAGATCAACAGTCTGTGCCACCAGGGTGTCGTGTGGGGTCGGGGGCACCAGGGGGTCAGTGGACATGTCTTGGGTTTCCAGCTCCATGCTGACCCCTTGCTTGCCTCAAGAGCCCTGAGCCCTGCCATCATCATTGCTGATAAAGCAGCAACCCTTTCCAAAGAGTTTATGATTCTTGTAAAGAAACCGATTTTGCTGCCTCTATAAGTTCCCCTCTGCAAGATAGGTGAGGCCTTACCAAAACTGAGGCTTACCAATAGCCTCGGAAATTTGTGCCAGGTGGCAAGTCTGGTCGGAGGAAGAACCTGGAGGAACCCAGGCCTCCTGATGCCAGCTCTGGGGTCCTGGGTGCGCCATCTCCCTGCTTGCGGTGGCTCTCAGTCAGGCCAAAGCTGGAGACAGTGTGGGGCCTTTCCTGGTGTCAGATCTCCTCTTGAAACCACCCCAGGCAGGATTTTCCCCTTCCGCACCTGTGGGGAGCCCAGGACACCCCAGCTTTGTTCTCCAAACTGCCTGGCGTCCTGTGCTGTGCTGATGGCTTTATGGCCAATGCAGAGGGCCAACCAGGTGGTTGGGAGTCGGAGGGTTACCGCCTGCATTCAGCCCTTTTCTTGCTTGCCCCTGTGGCCTGGGGCAGGTTCTTGCCCTTCCCTGAGTTTCATCACCATTATCACCCTCACCCTCACCACCACCATCGCCATCACCACCACCGGTCGCCATTACCACCACCGTGACCATCGCCACCACCATTTCTTATAACATCAGTTGAGTGTTTGCTCCTTGTTCGGCAGTATGTTAAGTGCTTTATATGCATCACCCCATTTACACCTCAACACAAAGCTAAGAGGGAGGTACCCATATCAGTTCATTTGACGCATGTACACTTCCAGCAGGAGTTGAGCCAGAATCCATTCCAAGTCTGTCTGACATCCATGTCCTCACTCTTAACCACTCTACTCCTGTGCAAATACAAGTTGTATCAAGTTCAGGGTGACTCGGCAGGTGCTAAACTGATGAGCAGCCAGCAGGGTGAGGGGCAACCTGGGCTAGGAAATGGGCAGGTGGGGCTGTGGTCGGGCATCGTTCACCCTCCCTCCCTGGCACACCACCTAACACAGGTGCCATCCTCACCCCCAGGCCTCCTCTGAGCCCGAAGGATAAGTGGCACCTTTTAAGAGTATCCCCCGAGAACCTGAAGACCTACCAGACGTTTCCATCGGGGAAGAGGGTCTCCCCACAGGAGCGGCAGAAGAGAGATTGTTACTTCGAGTTCAGAGCGTGATGCCTGAGAGCCGTGGCCTTAACCAGGTTGGCTCTTTGGAATAAAGCCTTTAGCCGTAACTCTCCCACACTCCTCTCCTCTGAGCTCCAGGAGCTTTTGGCCACAGCAGTGCAGCTTCAGAGGGTCACACAGCACTATGTCTTAAGGGCTGTGGAAGGCTTAGCCCAAGGGATTCAAGCCAAGGAAAAGTAATGTCCAGTGACCTGCTCACCCACCTCTCCCCCTAACATGCAGGAGGTAGGACTGAGGACTGTAGGGCTCCTGAGTCCTGGTGGCAGGTCACTCAGGTACAGAGACACCTTCCACTGGCATAGCCGAGGAAGCCCCATTATCCCCTGTCTGAGGATGAGGGTGAAGTGACCCCAGACAATTGCACTGGGTGCCATGCACAAAGGAATTCCCACGTGGGCCTTTGCTTAGCATTATTTAGTCCACACAATAACCTGTAACAGCAGTGATGTTACTGATAAACATGGAGGCTCTGTGAAGTCGCCCGAGTCCACACGGCTTGGAAATGACACAGCCTGGACTTGAACCCAGGTCTTTCTGACTCCCAAGCCCTGGTTGTGGTCCATACGGAAACTGGAGTGCAGGGATGATACAGCCCTTTGGATCCCAAAGGACCCTGTGGTGCCCCTGAGAAGAAGTGCACCTTCCTGCATCCTGCCCAGGCTGGCATGGACACGCTGATGTGCCATCTACCCTGGGACTGTTTCTAGGAGGAGAAAGGAGGGAGTGACGCTGGACTAAGCCACTCTTCAAGGAATCTCTATGTTTCAGGAAACTCTAGGCCAGACGTAGACACTAGGAACAGGTTCTGAGGCCACATGCCTGAGGTGGCCCGGGAAGGCCAGTGTCTGCAGTGTCTGCTCTCACCAGGTTGCTTCTTCCGCCTCCTGGGAGGCTTCCTGCCTGGGAGAGGAGACAGGATGTGGGTGGCAGCCCCTCAGTGGACAGGATCTGGGATGGGGACCGCAGGCCAGCAGGAGTCCTCCAACATTCAAGAGTTTCCTGGATTTGATCCTGGGACTCCCTCCAGCCACAGAGCCCTTCTTACCCCTGAATGGTGAGTCAGGAACTGCAGGCAAGGGGACCACTGCAGGTTCAAGTACAGAGGGTGAAGTAGCCCTTCTGCTGTGGGCCAGCACTTAGACCCCACCCCCCAGGACAGTGTAAATAAGAAAAACCACGTTCCCATCAGAAAGGCATCTGGCAGCCCTGAGAGACCCCCAGAAGGGGCTTCTTCTTTGTCCTCGAATCCCTGACCAGCTGGACCCCAAAGAGTTCCCACAGGGGCCAAATTCCTTCCAGAGCTTGGCCAAATAGCAAAGCAAATAAACCCTGATTTCTGGTCATACACTGTCACATCCCGAGGGGTTGCGGGTGGCAAGGGGGCCAAGATGGAATGACCGCTATGAACGCCTCTCTGTACGGGATGCACGGAGAGGCTTGAGGGAAGGTGTGGGGTTGGGGGGCGGCGGGCTCCAGCGAAGGGAGGGAAGGACGTATCTTTTCCTAGTGAATTTCACCCCATTTGACCTGGTCCCTGTCACGATGAAGGGTGGGATTTGAAGCCTGTCCTCAAAAAGACCGGCCATTCCAGCTTGCTTGGCGTCATCAACAAACTTAAGCCGTGGAACAAGAAGTTCTTAATAAAAAAAAGAAAAAAGAAAAAAAAAAACTTCATGTGACCCTGCATTTTAAAAAATGATGAACTGATGGGGCAAAGAAAAGGCTTTGCTTTTGCTTTATTAAATAAACAATGTTCTATAAGTGAGGGAGGGACAGGACCAAAGTCATACTTCTAACCCGAGTCCCCTAGAGCCTGGGACGGGTTGGATTCCAAGTTCCAGTGGTCCCTTCGAAGTTGCCAGAGTAGGTATTTGTGGCCATATCAGCATCCCCAGAAGTGAATCCTAAAGGAGCTGAAAGAATTCATGAGCCACTTCAGGTCTACAGGTCTAACACAGCCTCTGTCCTCGCATGTCCCTTTCTCTGAGTATTGGCCAATTTCAGCTCCCCCAAGCCAACCCGGAGCCTTCTTTAAGTAATTTTTAGTATCACTGGAATGCAAAGCGTGTTAGAACCTTGCGGCACTGGAACCCATGGAAAGAAATGGGAGAGATTCAGAGGAAAACTAAAGGAGGACAGGATTCCGGCCTCGATTATGTGCTGGGCTCTAACGGAAGAAGAGGAATTACCCTTGGTTGGGGTGGTCCTAAATGCGGACACTCTTACAGAGTCTGCCCAACCACAGCTCCCTGCAGCCATGTTGGAATAGAGCCCTCTCCTTCCAGGTGGTTAGGAGAGCTGTGGGCGCCTGACTCGAGCTCGGCCAATCAGATTCTCTCTCTGCAAATTTGGGGTCATGCATGGCTCTTCGGCCTTTCGGTTAAGATTACATGTAAATTTGGAGCCACAGCTGAAGGACATTACTTAGGAGTCCCTGAGGGTCATTTGAAGTCAAGGAGATGTAAACATGACTGCTGTGGGACGGCCACATTTGGCCCACATCTGACGAGGCAGGGGTTGCTGGTTTGCACGCAGAGCTGAGGACAGGGTTGCTGAGGAGAGAGGCAGAGACTGGGCCCCGAGCTACCCTGGGCTTCTGACCGGGGCTTTCTGGGGTCTAGGTGTCTTCGTTCTATTCTGATTGGTTGGTTAAATCATTTTGAGTGGGCATTCTTTCTTGCCATCGAAATCCCCTGGACTATGAGACCGAGGGCAGAGTAGGGCCCCGGAGCAGCAGACGCAGGCAAGGAGAGGCCAGCTCAACACTGCAGGGGGCTCCGACAGGCTGCCTCCGGGGTTGGTGCTTTTCCATAGCTGGAAGGCTCCAAACAAATACGGAAATAGTCAGTTATCTCAAGGGTGTTTGGACCAGGCAAGGCCACGAAGGCCCCTTTCTGCCTGAAACAAGGTTTGAAAATGCTTGAGTTCTTCTGAGTTCCACTCCACCATCTTCACATCCCTCTACACACCTCCCAACTCCTGGCGACCCCTGGGGGTTCTAGGGGGAAGGGGAGGACTCACAGTGGCAAAGGCAACTCCCCAGGTTGGTCCTGGAGCCCCGTGGGCTTTGGGAGTAGAACACCGGTGCGCTGGTTATAGAGGGGCAGCACCTGACGTCTGGACCACGCACATCATTTGCAAAGCCTGGGATGGCCCCCCCCCCTTGCCTTTTAAAACCCCACTTCCTGACTCTAGGTTATCTAATTTCTCAGAAGCTCCAGTTTTGTTGATTCTGAAAGACTCTGCCAAGTGCCCTGGAAACTCAGGTCCCCCTTGGGAAGACAGAGGCGCCCCACTGGCCGAGGGGAGGCTGGGCGGGCCTTCCTGTCCCCCACTATGCTGGGCATACCCCCGCCTCCATCCCCACTCCAGAACACCTTACTTCATAAAATCTGGGGCCTTGGCCATCGCGTGTTCGAACTCGGAGAAAGACAGCATGTTGTCGTTGTCCAGATCTGACTCATTCAGGACCTGGCCAGGGCAAGGACGGAGCAGAGAGCAGAGGGGAGTCGGGTGTGAGAGAGTGAGATGGGGGTGCGCGGGGGGGCGGGGAGAAATACTGCATGCAGAGGCTCCCTGCCAGAGGCTGCACACACACGCCAGAGTCCCCGGACTCCCTGTGAGGCAGGGGGTCTCCTCGCCCCCCCACTGCCACCCCCACCACAGACAAGGACACCGAAGTGCGGAGACACGAGGTCATATGCAGAGAGGTCCAGGGCCTTGCGGGTGGGTCTCGTCATGGGAAGGGCCCTCTTGGTGCCTCCGGCACAGTCTGGGCAGGGGGAATGGGTGCAGGGTGAACAGGGTGACACCCCACCACCACCCACTCCTGTCACCCGGTCACAAGCAGGGTCCCTGCACTGCAAGGGGCCCATTAAAGTCACGGAGGCAGCGATGACCCTTCAAGGTGTTAACTTTGCTTCTACTTCCCATTCAGACCAAAAGCCCTCGCAGGCTCTCGTGGTCTTAGGACAAGGGGGTCCGTGCCCTGTTGGGTTCACGAGGTGGTCTTCATGTGCTGTCACACTCTGGACCATCACACCAGGACCCCTGGCCATTACGTTATACTGGGATAATGTGGGAAAAGGGATGATGCGATGTACTCATTTGCTGCCAAGCTGTTGTTGGGCCACCTGCCTGCAGTGTTGGTGAGAGCGACCCTTGAAGTGGGTGGCTTGGCACACTGCTCTGGGGACCCTGGAAGGGAATCATGGAAGGAAGTCCTGATCCTGGAGGAAGGACAGAGAACTGGGGAGTAGTGGCCTCCGGCCATGCAACCGGGGTTTTGGGTGACAGCCTGCCCCAGCCCAGCAGCACAGCCCCAGGCACACACATGGTTTGTGAGGTCGGTCAGCAGGTCCTCTGACACATCGTCGCTGTTGAGCAGTCGGAGGACAACTCTCTTCAGGTCCTCCTCATCGATGAAGCCATTCTCATTAAAATCTGCGAAGAGGAGGCAGGGCCTGAGAGGAAGGACCCCACAGGCTCCCAGCAGCCCGTCGGATGCCCCACAGAACCCAGCTGTCCCACGAGGGCCTAGACCCTGGCACTTAGTGAGACAAGGCAGGCCTGAGGGGCAGAGCAGGCTGCGGACAAAGACGGTGCTTAACAACTCGCTAAATGGGGGCGGGGTGGGGGGGAGTGGCATTGATTTAGTGTGTACCTGTTCACATTTGTCCTGAGAGTTTCACCTGGTTTAAGTCACTGAATCTTAACCACTAACTAACCTTTTACTCATCTCACCGCACCAAAGGGAAGCTGAGGCACAGAGGTGTTATCCGCACCGACAGTAAGTGGAAAGGCAGGGGTTCGGGTCTGGCTCAGCTGGTCCCTGAGCCCCTTGTCAACCGCTGTGCCGTGGAGACATCAATCTCAGAACTCACAAGCCAGCAGGTCTTCGGGGGGCTAGGCGCGAGCCCCAGGGAAGCGCAGGAGGTGGGCTGGATTTGGAGCCAAGGACACAGACACAAGCCCCTGCTCCTGTCACCCTGCACTGGGTACAGAGATGTACCAGGCTGGTTCTTGCCCACAGGGACCTCCCAGGCTGCGGACGAAGGGGAGGTCGCCTGGCACCCAAGCAGCTTGGCTCCAGGGAGAGAGGAACAGTCACCCACAGGACTCCAAGGGCTTCCAGATGGACAGCTTCATGTGGTTGGGGTTGGGCATGTGAACGAGGGAGGCTTCTTGGAAGGGTAGCCATCAGAGGGCAGTAAAGACTTGGGCCTGCTGAGATGGTGATTGGAGGAGATGTCAGGGTGTCGGGGTCAGTGGCAGGGAAGGAACAGCGCTGGGGTGACCAGTCCAGTATGAGCGGACCAAGGCTTGGGAGAAGGTCAGAGGTTAGGTCTGGAAGATGGGCTGAGCTTCAAAGGTCCTTCAATGCCATAATGAGGCCACCCTCCCCTAGGACACCCGATATAGTCCCTAAACCACCCGTCAGCCATGCAGTAAATTCACTAAGCAAGTACAATTAAATTCAGTAGGCAAGTATAATCACCACCACGACAAACACAGATGCACCAGGCAATGGTCTAAGCGCCTTATATTTCACTGCCTTTAATCCTCACAAGACAGATAGAGAAGCAGAGGCACACAGAGATTAAATAACCACACTTACTTTTTAATCTCATTTCAGTCTCTTGCCTTTAAATGTCCTCAAATTCATATCTCCAGTCTGGGCTTGCCCCTGAACTCCAGGGGCATATATTCCCACCTGCCTTCCTGCCCTCCCTCTGCGGCCTAATAGGTCCCTCAAATTCGACTTGTCCAAACCCAAACTCTGCATAGGCTCCCCTCTTCGCCCTGCCCCCAAACCTGCTACACTCACAGCTTTGCCCTTCTCGACAAATGGACAACTCTACCCTTCTAGTTGCTCACCGATAAACTTGAAGTTTCGTGTCCCTTTTCCCCACAGTTCATGGGTCAGCAAATCTTCCCAGCTCTACCTTCAAAGGGCAGTAAACCCAGTCTCTTGGCTTCTCCCCAACGCACTGCCTCCCCCCAGCCCAGCCACCATCACCTCTCTGTGCGATCCGTAGCAGTCCTGTTTCCCTACTCTCGGCTGCCCCCTTCAGTCTATTCTCATCTCAGCAGCCAGTGATGCTGTGGATGGCTCTTCAGTCCTCCCTCGGCACTACTTCCCATCTCAGCCAGGGAAAAGCCCAGGTCCCGACAGCAGCCCCCAAGGGCTGCGCTGCCCTCGCTCTGGCGGCTTGCCGTTCCCCTGTGGGGCCAGGCATGCCCCGGCCTCGGGGCCTCCGCGCCGTCGCTCTCCTCCCTGGAACGCTCTCACCCAGAGATCCCGAGTCTTCAATCAAATGCCAGCTTCTCACCAGGGCACTACCCAGAACCTGCCTAAAATAGCACGTCCTGTGCTTTTTCCTGCTTTATTTTTCTTCCAGCACCAGACACTACCTAACACACTATGTTTCACCTGCTAGCTTGTTTATTTCCCTCCACCAGAATGTAAATTCCGCAAGGACAGAAAGGTTGTCTTGTGGTCACTGCTGTGTCCCCAGCTCCTAGAACAGGGCCGAGAACAGAATAGGTGCTCAATGAACATTCATTGAGTAAGTGAATGAATGAACTCTCCAAGGTCGCGCATTGGTAAGTGGTGGAGAAAAGACCAAACCCAGACAGTCTCACCCTGTGGGCACTCTCTGCTCTTAACCACTCATAACTGTTAGTGTAATAAAGTGCCCAATTTTTAGCTGGGCATGTGACCATCTGCAACCAGCACTACATTTCCCAGTCTACGCTGTAGCTAGATGTGGCCACGTGACTGAGTTCTGGCCAATGGCATGCAAGGAGAAGAGGTGCTATCAACTTCTGGGAATGTCTTTAAAGAAAAGATGTAGCCCTGGTGACAATGAGGTGACTTTGGGAATGGAGGATGAAGCAATAAAACAGGAGGAACCTGGGTCCCCAACATTGCACAACCACCGAGGGCCCCTGCCTCTGTGACTCTCCATGTTTGAGAAAAAGCATGTAACTGCCAGAGTTCTTGGGAGCTACTTGCATAAACCACTTGAGGTTCCTGTCATTTGCCACCAAATTTAATCCCAATTCATTGCTCGAGCCCCGTCTGTAAGATGGGCAATAGCAGTACCTCCCCACAGCTTCTGTGAAGATTAAGTGAGAAAATATATGGGGGTCAGCTGGGGTTTGGAATGTAGAAGATGCTTATTAGATATAACAGAGGCCCAATCCTCTATCACTGATGGTTCTTAAATACAAAAAGGCAAACCTTAGAAACTGTAATATTTGGCTTTGAAGAATGAGAGCGGGAGTTATACTGGGCCCAGAGTGGAGGAGTGAGTTTGCTGATGTCACAGGACCCTTTAGTGGTAGAACCAAGACTTTCGTCTCTGTCCCCCAAGGCAGGATATGGATGTGGAAGGTGCAATTAACCACCCCCCTCCTTGAGCAGGTAGCCCTCCCCCGGGACTGGAGAGCTCTGCTATCGTACACCATGGGTAATGGCTGAGCGCGAGTGGAGGGAGTGGAGGGACTGTCACCAGGACTGGAGGCAGCCAGCTACTGCAGTGACATTGCACGGCTGGTGAGAAGCTCTGCAGCCTCTCCCAGAGACCCTGCAGTGTCCCCAGGCGTCCTGCTGGCCCAGTTCCCATATGCAGAGACTGCAGCAAAGTGACATGGCTTTGGTCCTAAGCCATCTGGAAACAAAATCATTTGCTGGAATAAAATGTAGTCCTGGACAGTTCCCCTCCTTTGCGGGTGCAAGGGAAGAGCAGCCTGGGAAAAGGCCAGGGGCTGGGAGCCCTGGGCTGCTGTCCAGATCGTGGGGCCTCAACTGCCTCAGGACCTGCAGCCTTGGGCCACTGGTGGGGAGGGGGGCAGTTCCTTTTGCTGTTTCCCAGCAACAGGGGAGATTAGAGAGCTGGTGGGGTTAGGGCTCAGCCTTCAGGTGCCCCCAAAACATTCTTACCACTATCATCCTGACCTGTCTGTCATATTACTCCTTGCAATTTACAAAATACTTTTGCAAAAATTATTAACCCATTCGATGGAGTGAGGCAGGGCATGCTTTCCCTGTCTTATTCCCCCGAGAACTGAGGCGGCCACCCTGGCCTCTCCCCAGCCACTAGCATCCCCGTGACCGCGTCGGATCTTGGGAGGACGTGGGAAGACCTGCCACTGGCATTCTGGCACCTGACTAAGGGAGGCCCTGCTGACGGGAGCAGGAAGGCAGTGCCGGGAGGTTGGTGTCTGACACGTAGAAAATCTCCCTGGAGGTGCGGGGGGTGGGGGATGGATTGGCTGGGGGCCAGGAGTGTCTCTTAAAGCAGAAACAAGAGCCCAGGTACGTCCCAGGCAGGTGTGGCTGGCCTTGCTGGGTCCTTGACCAATAGTGATTCACTCCCTCCTTCTTACAATAGAATTACAGTTCCTGTTCAGAATGACATCAGCTTAAAATACTCAGCTTTCTAGTCTGCCTTGTAGTTCTGTGTAGCCGCATGACATAGTTCCGGCCAGTGAAATAGAAAGTTGCTGGGTGGGGCTTCCAAGAAAGTTCGCTAAGGGAGAGTGGTCTTAATTGGTGCCTTTGAACATCCATTGTGCCCATATCCTTTCTTCCATCCCTTTTTCTTTCTGCTGGAATGAAGATGAGATGCCTGTAGACACAGCAACCCTCTTGTGAGTGGGAGGACAACAGTCTTGGACTAAAGGTGGCAGATCAGGGGGCTTGAAGGAGCTGGGCCCTTGTTTACTTCCTGCAGCCATGTCCCGGCTCTGGACGGCCTGACTGCAGAAATTTTTTTTTGTGTCGTTTTGGGTATTTTTTGTTTTTGTTTTTTAATACAGATGCTCTTACTCATAATCGAATGCAATCCTAACAGATTCTGCTCCCCTTTAGAGTCACCCAGGGAGCTTTATAAAAGCCCACCAACCAGGGCAGACCCAACACCATTACATCAGAACTCTGCAGCATCTGTAGGTCATAAAAGCTCCCCAGGTGATTCCAGTGTGCAGCCAGGTCTGCGAACCAGCGGGCTGGAGCTTCTTAAACTTTCAGGTGCAGAGGAACCACGTGATTCAGTAGGTGGGGGGTGGGGCTGCGATTCTTTATTTCTAACAAGCTTCCTGGCAATGCTGATGCTGCTAGTACATGGGTCATGCTGGGAGTGACAGGGGTTGGGCACTGAGTTAGGTACGTGGAATTTGGCTCAGAGCGATCACCACGACCATTACCACCCTGTCTTCTCCTTCCTGTTTCCTTCTCTTTATTCCTTCTATTTTTTTTTCTTCTTCCTCCTTCACTGCTATCACAACCACCTCAATTTATGGAGCAGCTCCCGCACACCAGCCACCGGGCTCAGAGATTCACGTGACCCATCTCTAATCCTGCTGACAGATGTGTAAGGTAAGAAATCTTCAGAGCCCAAAGAGAATTGGGATTGTCTGGGTGTATCTGATGAAGCTTTGGAGTTTATGAGTCCCTGGGCATCTATTTGCAGAGCTGATTTGCATGAAGGCTTTGCACTTTTTGTTTTTGTGCTCGAGCTCAAGGAGGAAGGAAACCACTGGAGGGGACCTGGAGAGGAGGGGCAGAGGGAGATACAAGGACAGTGTAGGGGACAGGTGGTGCCTGGTCCTTGATCTGACCTGAGGCACTCCGCCTCACCTCCTGGGAGTGAGGGCATTCTCCCCACTTCTGAACTGAACACAGTGTAGCTCTTGTGCCTTGAAGCCTGAAGAGAACCTGCCACTCTTCCAGTTCCCTGAAGGCTTGGGTGGCTTTGTTTCTTTTGCTCTGGAAACCGTGAAAAGACAGTCGAAGCAGACACCTTAGGGGACATCTGCCCAGCCTATGCTTCGCCACCTCGGCGGAAGGGTCCCCACCCTCAGTGGCAGGCCTCTGCAGCCACGTTTGCTTCTGCAGCTGCTTCTTCTTGGCTGTGGTTGATTGGACAAGGCTGGTTGTCCAACCCAGGGGTAGCCAGATCACTGGTTTGGCTGAGCCCATCAGCATCTCCTGAGAAAATGGAAGTGAGAAACAGAGATGGCCGTCGCTAGTCAGAGTGAAGCAGGCTGTGGGCTGGGCCAGGGCAGTCATCTTCAGCCCACAGGCACAGAGGCATAAAAATCAGATCTACGAAAAGAGAAAGGACACAGAGAGAAGCAGAGATGAGCGGCAAGGCGGCCACAGGGAGAAGAGGAGAAAGCGGCCGTCTCACTTCCTGACCACCTGCCAGCTGCATCCCAGGCCCTCTGCAGGCCTGCTTCAGGTCTACCACGGGTTCCAGACTCCTGGGGCGGACAAACTCGGGTGCCCCCTTCTCTATGATCCGCTCCTCTTGGTGTTCATGCTTTTGAATAATCCACACCACCCTTTAACGTGGGCAGGAACTTCTAAACAATAGATCAGCAAGAGCGATGGGGTGTTGCTTCTGTGATTATAATAAATTTTATAAGACTCCATCTTGCCGGCTCACTGGCTCAAGAGACTCTCTCCCTGGCTGCCGTTGAAGAAGCTAGTGGCCATGTTGGGAGGCCCAGGTGCCAAGGAGCACAGATCGGTCTCTGGAAACTGATAGCGTCCAGCCCGGAGCCAGGCAGAAGTCCGGGCTCTATGTTCTACATGCACAAGGAAATAAATTCTGCCAGCAACCAGAGTGAGCTTGTATGCGGATTCCTCCCCAAGTCAAGCGCTCTCCAGGTGAGAATGCGGCTGAGCCAGAACCCCGATGGCAGCCTTGTGGAAGCCTACGAGGAGGACCTGACCAAGCCATGCCTGGACCCCTTGACCCACAGAAACTGTGAGAATACAATGTGTATCACCTAAAGCCACTAAGTTTGTGCTAATTTATTAGGCAGCAATGGAAAACTAATTTACTGCTGTTCTTCATCAGCTGCCTTTTCCACAGGTAAGTTCCTGTTACTTGCAACCTGAAGATTCTTGGATAAGACAAGAGCATTCAGCTTGGGCCAGCATTCTCCGCCCAGAAGACCTGCCCCATCTAGAAGAATGCTGACAGGAGAGTGTAGGGACGGCACAGCAAGTCCCCGGTGGCAGAAGGCCTGACAGAGAGTAGCAGCGGCTGCTGGGCTTGTCCTCCTTGGGTCCACTGAGAACTTCCTGGGGACTCCCAGAAATACTTGGGTTGGCCAACAAATCTGCGTGGTTTTTCCCATGAAATAGAAGACACATTTTTCATTTTCACCAGTCACTTTATTGATTTAGATATTTTGAATGTGTCAGCTATCTCCCATGTGGTACAATGTTGATTGTTCTCCATTAATGTCTCGATTTGATTGCTATCAACTTCAACTGCTCTACCCGACCGTGGAGCGTCATCCAGCGAGAAACCTCCGGCACAAAATGTCGCAAAAACACTCTTGACACTTTAGAGCAGTCACAGTAGTTCCTCCATACACTGCACAAATCTTTTTTTGTGTTTCAGTTGCATTTTTACCTTTCTTGAAATAATAGATCACAATATGATGGAAACTTTGCTTATTTTCTCCCATCTTCAATATTGAAATAGCTACACAAGAATTCACCAATTTTGCTGTTTTTTTAAATGCATGCTGACATGACAGCTGTCACAATACAATCTAACAAAATTGTTTCAAATGAAGTTAAGACAACTAAGCGCTACCAGAGCCATCTTATAGAAAAAAACCAAACAAACTCTTTGGCTAACTCAATACTTGGGATAAAGAAGGGCAAAGTGGATGGGAGGTGGGGGCTGTTAAGTCAACCGAATTTGGGTATGTGACTTCATTTATACTCACCCAGCTTGAAGGTCACTGTAAATGCGTGTCTCATATCCAGTTTAGGACACCTGGGGCCATTATTTCTCCAAATATCTTTTCTGCTCTGTCCATTCTCTCCTCTCCTTCTGAGACTTTGATTATATGTCAGACCTTTCAATGCCCTATGTATCCCTGAGGCTCTGATCCTTTTTTTCTCTTTATATTTTTTCTCTCTGTTCTTCAGATTAGATTATATTTCTATTGATCTAGTTTCAGGTTTGCTGACTCTTTTCTCTGTCATTTTGATTCTCTTGTTAAGCCCATCCTGTGATTTTTATTTCAGGTATTTTACTGTTTTAGTTGTATATTTTCCATTAGATTCTTTCTTATAGTTTTTATTTCTCTGCTGAGACTTTCTACATTTCTATTCTCTGTGAGCATACTTTCTTTCACATCATCGGGCATGGTTATAATGTTTTAAGATGCTTATCAGCTAATCCCAACACCTGGGTCATGCGAGAGTCAGTCTCCATTCTTGAGAATGCATTGATCTTTTAAAAAAATTTTAGAAGATTTTATTTATTTATTTTTAGAGAGAGGAGAAGGGAGGGAGAAAGAGAGGGAGAGAAACATCAGTGTGCAAGAGAACCATCCACCGGTTGCTTCTTGTACACGCACTGAACCAGGCACTGAACCCACAACCCGGGGATGTGCCCTGACCATGAATCAAACCAGTGACCTTTCACTTTGCAGGACAACACCCAACCAACTGAGCCACATTAGTCAGGGCTAAAATTTTTATATATCAACTAATTTTGGATTGTATATTGGACATTATAAATACTTTCCTGTGTAAATTCTAGATTCTGTTATATTCCTCCAAAGAATGCTAATTTTTTAGTTTTAACAGGCAATTGGTTGCTCTCAAACTGCTAACCCTGTCATATAGGGTCCTTGTGAAAACGCAGTGGCAGCTCAAATCTTAGTTCAGTTCTTTTAGCCTTAACTAAGCTGCTTTGAGTCTGCCCTTGTACATGTGACTTAGAGGCAAGAAAGATTTAGACATCGTTCATACACTTTCTTTGGCTTCTTTCATGGGCTCTCCCTTTCTTTTTGTTTTTCAGGGGAAAAGTGCCCCAACCTCTCTGATTCTTCGAGTCAGAAAGAGTACAGAGTTTCTATCAGTCCTGTAGGATGCTACTATGCACTGAAGCCCACCTTCAGGTTAAATTAAAAAAAATTTTTTTAAGTTAGGAGGAGGAAGACCACCTAGTACCATTTCCTTCGTTCAAGTGTCAGCTGCCGCTAGAATCTATTTGCTTTTGGTAGCTTTCCAGTGCCCTCAAGTAGTTACTTTCCATATATTTATTTAGAATTTATGATTGCTATCTGTGGAAACGGCAGTGTGATAGGAGCTTACTCAGCCATTCTCAGTACAGCAATCTATGATTGCAATTGAGTTTACCGGACACTGAGCCTGAGGACACATAGGATGCAAAAATAGCATTAAGTCCTCTTTATAGATAAGAAAACTGAGTATATCTGGCTTAAAACTCTTCTACTCCATCCTATCTAAGTCCACGTGGGTGAGGCAGGACTGAGATGGTGTCCGTGGCGTGAAGGCAGGTAAGGAGCTGGCAGGAATAGAAGGCAGGCGAGCAGCCAAAATGCATAAGCCTAAAGGAACAGGTCCTTTGGGACCAAGAAGTGGTCATAAGGAGCTTAAAGCCTTGCACGTGGTCTGTTTGAAGACTTCCCAAGGTTTCCTTTTTTCTTTCCTTCCGATTCCTTTTGAGAGTTGCAGGCATCTAGCTGTGCGAAGGGGACAGGGGCCTCTGCTGGAGAGCAAAAGTCCTGCAGAGCTTATGGCTCTACCCAAGAGAAAATCAGAGACCAAAAAATGTCATACGTCAGAGATGATCCTTTCATTTAGAAAAGGGAGATGATTTGCCCAAGATTCCTCAGCCATTTAATGGCTGAATTTTAGTGTTCAAATATCTTTAGTGAAACAAGCATAACTCCATTATACCCATAATGTAGTCTGTCTCTCTCTCTCTCCCCATCTGTACCTGTCACCTACCCATATCGTGATCATGAAATATCAACATCAATGACTCCATTTCCCTCTGATGACATAGAGGAGAATGAAACCAATCCATTGGAATAGTAACTCTCGATTTTTAAAAAAATCTACAGTCCTTGAGCAACATGATTATACCCTTACACACTCAAGTAAACCCCAGTTAACACCGTCCCACCCATGCACTGATGTCCATGGACTCCAGATGCGGCATGAACTCTATGGCATTCCCGGCCTCATTGCTCAGTCCCCCGTAGCACTGACCATAGATGCGAAAGGCGTACTCAATCTTCAGGCTGGGGCAGGCCTGCTCACTGAACACAGACGCCATGCCCAGCACATCCTCGAAGGAGAACACACCGTTGTGGGAGAACACTCTGCAGATTCGGTCTCTGAAAGGGTTGACCTACGGGTGGGGCAGAGGAGGGGGTTCTATCAATGTCAGGTTTGTGCATCCCGGGGCTTTGCTTAATTTCCCAAAGTACGTTGTCCTGTGTTTGAGAGGGAAGGAATAGCGACAAACTCAATACTGGAGTAGATGCTGGGTCAATGAGCTAGGACCCTGACTGTGAGAGGGGGCACCTGGGAGGAGGGAGCACACTTGGGGCCACCCTCCCACTGTCGGTTCCTTGTACACGAACCTTCCAGAGGTTTTTCTGTTATTTTTATAAGGTTACTATTTTTTCTCCATTTTATGTATAAAACTTGGAGAATACAAAAAAAAAAAAAAAAAGAATAAAGACTGGGATAAAAGGTGTTTGTAATCCACTCCCCAGTGTCAGCCACTGTCAACATATTGATGTAGAGTCAGACAGGCCTGGGTTTAAGCCCTGGCTTCACTATTTGCTAATGAACGACCTTAGTTTTGACAAATTACATCATCTCCCAGAGCCTAAGCTTTCTCATCTACAAAATAGGGTGGGATAATACTCTATCTACCTGGTCAGAAGGTTGTGAGGATTAAACAGGATAGCTTTAAAGTTACAGAGTGACCGATATTGTAAATACCACTCAACAAATGGTAACCGTTAGTTGTTACCTAACTATTATAGAGAACAACAATTTTCTCTTTTAAACCAAACTATTGCTCAAGTTAGAGCCCCATAGGAGTAAGGGCCATGTGATGTTAAGAACCCCTGGTTTCCCTAACCTGGGCCTCACCAGGATCACGCACGAGAGGGTCCTCTGACACTGGCACCACCAGGTCTGAGCAAAAACCCAGCCACTTCTCTTCCAGCTCAGAGGCAACTTAATAGTGCCTCGCTACTCCCTCCCAGCCCCCAGGAATGGGTAGGTGGGGCAGGCTGGGAGGTGAAGGGGCCCAGCAGATCTAATGAGCGTGAAAGAGGGAGCTGCACCAAGCAAGCTTGGACATCTTTAAACGTAACAAGTTCATCCTTGCCACCCCCCTGCTCCCGCCTTCTGTGTCTCTAACCCAGCCTTACCTACCAGGACTTTTCCCCCAGTTGCTCAGGGACCTAGCCCTTGCTTGTTCTAAACTCACCCTACCTGCTAGCAGGCCTTATCAGACCCCACCTCTGCTCTAGCGTTCTAAAATGACCTTGATGTGTCCCGCACCCCCAGCCAAGACTCCCTTCCCTTAGATGCACCTCCACTAAGAAAGCTACTTGATTCTGTGATTTCACACAGCAGATCTGAATGGCCAATATTTCTTCAATCTTCCAAATTTTTAATTAGCTGAAGCAAATCTCTGGTTCCCTTTTCACAGACAAAGTATTTCCTCAAGGCTTCAGGCTTTGTGCAAAAGGGTTAGCTTTTCTACTTGAAGCACACAATGGCCCGGTCACCTCCCTCATGGACATTCGAACCCCAGTCCCAGCTCCTAGGGACCTATGTCCTGTCCAATGCTCCTCAGGGTTGCCCCAGCCTCAGAAATCGAGTTTTGATTTCTCCATTTTGGGTACATTAAATTTTTTTCATTTCTCTTGAACTCGGCTACATCTTGAAATCTATAGTTTAATTTTATTTGGTATCCTTATGTATTTGAGGTAGGAGAAAGGACATTCCATGTCAGCTCAGGTGGCCACGGAGTTCTCAAACTTTAATGAGCATATGAGTTACCCAAGGTTCCCACTAAAAACATGAATTGTAAGCTCCCACCCTCAGAGATCCTTTCTGAGAAGGTCTGGCGTAAAATTTGGCCAGAGGACACACACACAGGGAGAACAGCATGTAAAGATACAGGCAGAGATCCGATGAGGCTTCCACGCGCCAAGGAAGGCCAAAGATTGCCGCAAAGCACCGGAAACGAGCGGAGAGGCGTGGGGCAGATTCTCCCTCACGGGTCTCAAAAAGAGCCAATCCTACTGACACCTTGATCTTGGGCTTCCAGACTCCAGAACAGTGAGGTAATAAATTTCTGTTGTTTAAGCCACGTAGTTGTGGTACTTTGTTACAAAGCCTTAGCAAACTAACACCCAGGAATCTGGACTGTAATTAAGGTCCTCAGGAGACAGGGTTCATCTCTTAGATACCTGTCTGTGTGTTCCTGGAGTGGCCAGGGTCCAGAAGAAGCCTGCTAGGACCTCAAAACCAGCTCATGGACACTAGTCCCTCCTTTCACCTCCACGCCCCCCAGAAACTCTCGGTTTGACTGCCTCAGATGAGTGCTAATGAGACTTATCTACTGTGGTGTGTTCCAGGTCACGTGTACCTAGCTAAGTGGCTTTACAGATTCCTTTGCAGAAATTTAACTAAATTAACTCTCACAAATAAAGGTGGCTTAACAAGATTCCTGCAAGGAGCCCGAAATGGAGGACAATGCTTAAAATGCAAATGCAAGTGAACAACAACAAAAATGTCGGGGCAGATACCTCTCGTACTTAAAACACAAGCTTTTCTCTGTGAGGTAGAAACCACTGAGAGTCCAGTCAGAGATAACCAGAAGTACAGGCTTCAGTTCTCTTGTCATCTCTCAGACAAGGCAGAGCAACAAGATCACTGACTGAGCTACAGCCAGCCGGGAGTGAGATAGCAATCTTCCCTTCCCTGGGGGCCACCCCTGTTATTGGCTTTGCTGGTAGCAAAAGGGGAGGAGAGAAGATTGCCAGAAAGCCAATCCATTCCCACTTAGACCCATGTCACATGACTTATCTGCGTGCACATGCACTTTGTCTCATACACCTTGTCTTACACAGATGGGGAAGGGGACAGTGGGTGTGGTGGCTGTTGGTAGCAAGAACAGCATGTATAGAACACCACATGGTGACCACAGAGATACTGTGGAAAATGTGGAGAAAATCTTGCTGATGATGTAGAGAAATAAGCATCTGAATAAATGTCACACTGCGGAAGGTTCGCTAAGCAGTTGAAAAATACAGCTGTTTCTCGTATGGTTTTCCTAGATTCTGTTTCAGTAATGAAATACATGGAGAACCACATTTCTGTGAGCCATGGAAGGAAAGAGATGATATGGACTGAGCAGCACATTTGTGCTTTAATAAAAACACCATTTGTGGGGGAAATCGTCTGAGTGTAATCACTGATGGAGGGGCTGCTCCATGGTGAAAAGGATTCTGGGTAAGGGTGCTGGGAATGAAACTGTGGAGCTAGCTCCCTGCAGAGCACTGCAGCCGAGAGCTATGCCCAGAAGTAAGCAAAGGCTGCAGGATGCATTGATATGGTAAGGGTTTTTTCTTTTTTTTTTTTTTTGCAAGACTTGAAAAAACAGTAAAACTTATACAATGATTTGTAATCAGAGGGAAGTAACTATGAAAATCATTTGAACCACCTGAGGTTTGCCTGGTTACCTCGTGGCAGAGCTCTTAAAATAGCCATCGGACTTAAAGAGGAGTTCTACCTGTTTCTCGTGCAAAAATAAAAGTGCTCCAAATTTGCTGAACTTTTTATGATGGCAAGTGGTGGTTGGCAGTTTGATACCTCGTAGCTGTCCACTAAAAAATGAACTCAAATTCTTCTGACTCGTCAAGGTAAAAGTAACTCATGTCAATAATGAGTAAGAGAATATTTTGAAAATGAGATTTTTGTTGTCTGACCCATGTGGTGTCACCTACAAAAAATGCTTGCAGTACCCCTGAAAATATTAGAAATCGGTTTTTTAAAAATCTGTTTGAAAATCATCCAAATGAAGACTGTCAGTGGATTTTGAGTCCATTTGTTAAAAATATGAAAATGCAATGTTTTCCATTTAGCTTGTAAAGAGACACTGGCTGACGTAAGAGAAGATGCACATCTACTAGCTTAATTTCAATAAAGAGCCATTAATTGGTGGATGGGACTGATAGTGAGTGCCCTAATTTAATACAGACAGTGATATACCTCTTTTCTTTGAATTAGTTATGACAGCCGTTAAAAATAAACTCAGCCAGATCCAGAACTCCGAATGGCTCCCTGTCAAAGGGTTAAAGCAAGATTTCAAAGAATAATGAACCATATCCAACCACATCGCTTTTCCTTACACTAGTCTTATTCATTATAAGCAAACAATTAAATTGCGGGCAGAGGAAATTTTGTTATGTAAAATAAAAGAAAATGTATTCTTAAAATACTTTATGTAATCTTTATCTTTATATGTTAATACATTGGTAGGGTAGTAAAGACACATAATTTTTAAATGAACATAGGTATGTTATGGGTGCAGTCTCCACGTTGTTTGTTTGTTTGTTTGTTTGTTTTTTGCTGGGAATGCATGATCAAAAATGCCGGGAGACCTCCGATTTGGACCAACCCCCTCCTGTCACAGGTGTGTAAACGCAGCCTGGAGGGGGAGCGACTTGCCGCAGGCCACTCGGCCTAAGACTCAGGTTGCGTTGAGTCTGCCTGGCACTGTTTCCACCTTGGTGCCTTGTGGCAAACAAACATCCAAGAAAAAGGTGGTGATGGAGACAGTGTTTGTGACCATCAAAATGTGGAAAACCTTGGAAGTAGAACCATCTTCACATTTTTACTTTAATAAAAATTTTTTTTCACACAAACCGCAAAAACGGCCTAAATTGAAGCCAAAGGAGAGGCTCGTGCCTGTGAGAGCTCTACCCGGTGGGCAGTGACGGCCCATGCGAATGCGAGAAGCACTGCTGGGGCAAATGTGTGGGAAGAAGCCCAGAGGCCACCGTGAAGGCCTCAAGGAGCCATCGCGCTCGGGAGTGACGGAGGCACCGGAGTGAGCAGCAGGGGACGCCGTTCCTGAGAGATCTATCCTTGGGCAGTGGAGGCCAAGAGGTGGCTGGTGCAGACCGCTGGGGCTGGGCGGGCACCTTCCGGGAGCGTGTCCAGAGGCTGTCTCTGTCCAACCACAGCAGTGTCCTTCTTCCCCAGACTCCCTGCTTCATCACTCCCGGGAGGGCGACTGGGGTTCCAGACTTCCGCTATAACAAGGCATCCCTAGCGCAGATGCAGCTTTGCAAAGGGACACCGGCGGTGCCGCAGGGGCAGTTTCTAAGGGTCTAAGGGTTGCTACCTCCGCGTTCTCTGTCCTGAGCCTGCGCCGGCTCTGCAGGTGTCCTGGGCTCGGGCCCAGCCACCAGCAGGCCCAAGAACAGCGGGGAAGATGCACGGGAGGGCGCAAGGCTCCTTAGGGATCACAGGTCCAGTTTTTCCAGACCTTCGTGGCTATTAACTTTAACAACCTGAAATCGGAACCAATTATTTTTGGGATCTAGCCAGAGAGTGATAGTTTGCATTACATTTCACACTCATTGAGAAGTCTTCAATCCTCCAGAGAAGGAAGAATATGACAATTGATGAAGCGACGCTTTCCTTTGAAGAATAACATGTACCCTAGTGTGAAGGCGTTCTGAACAAGAGAATATAAACATGTCAGTGTAGAAATTTATACAGGTAACTAACTAAGTAGTGCAATCTCCATCTCTGCATGATAAAACTAAAGATGGTGAAAACAAACCTCAAATGCTGGCGATTTAAAAAATTTTTTTTGGAAACAGAAACTACAGTGTGTTGACAATAGAATGATTGCAGTCTTTGCCAAAAAGAAAAAAAAAACTGAATTTTTTTTTAAAGATCTTCTCAAAGTTATTGAACAAGAGATTTGATTTGAAGATGAAAGTCAGAGGGAAAATATTTGGACTAAGCTTAAAAATATCTCCTCTCTATTTCCCCCACTAGTGCATAATCAAAAAAGCTTTTGACAGTTGCTGGGAAAATTTCACACAAAAATACACTAGTGACTCAATAATGACATCACTGACACACTTGGATTTTTAAGATATTTTTTAAAAAAGATCGAACAGTATAATTTTGTTCAAAGTTTCTCATTGCTAATGAAACTTTCTTAATTTTTAATGTTTGTTATTTTTGAATAATGCTTTATTTTTGTTCATTTTAGCTGCTACCAACCTTTTAAAATAATATGATTAATGCTTATTTTTTAAAAAATTTTAAACAGATGTAGCGCACCTGTCAAAGGAAGGTGTGGATGGAGGTGTCTACTGAAAGGGGTACAGAGAGGCCAGCCCCTCCCAGGTCCTGAGTGGGGGCCTCGGGCGACTGGGAGAAGGGCTGCTCGAAAGACCCTTCACAGTTCTGTGTGAGACTGGGGGATCAGACCCTGTGTCCCGAGAGAAGGACGTCACAGAATCTCTTGTGTTTTAGTGCTTTAAAAAACTTGCCCCAAATACACCATATTTATGGATTAGAAGACTCAGTATTATGAAAATGTTGATTCTTCCCAAATCCATCTGCAGAGTTAATGTGATTCTAGTTAAGGTATCCTGGCAGATGCTTTTGTGAAAATTGACAAGCTGATTCTAAACTTTATATGGAAATACAAAGGGCCGAGAACAGCTGCTTTGGTGTCAGACCCACGTCTCAGTGCATCTGTTTAAGCCCATGAACTATATAGCACGTTGAGTGCGCTTTACTGGATACAAAAATAAATAAAAATTAAAAAACCCAGGGTACCAGTGAACCCAGGATGAGATGCAGAGCACGAGGAATGACAGTACCTGCACTACAAATGTAGGGCAAACCTCACTGGAAGAAAGTGGGAAAGGGGAGCTGGCCAAGTCATTTTGGAAAATGGTGTTTCAATGGGGTGCTCTTAAGTCTAAAGCTAATAAGAACCACGAACCAACAATATTCTCTAGCTGGCAATTTTGTTTCTCACAAGGGTTTGTATTAGCAATTCTGAAACTACGTGGATGCTGGAGTTGAACAAATAGGCAAATAAATAACAGATAATAGGAGCCAAGTTTCTCATCATCACAAAAAGACGTTGCAAACAAGTAAGGGGCAAAGGCTGGACCTGGTGCTAGGATGGTCAGAGACTTCCGTATGTACTCTTGGGTATCAATACATAGAGCCATGAGCAGATAATATTAAAATAAATATTGGTGTGTGGTATATATGGGCTAGTACACATAAATATGTTTCTAGCTCTCTCCACTAAGTCACTTTATGGTAGAGAAACCTGGAAACACCACCTTAACTAAGTGATCAAGGTTAACATCACCAGTAATAAGTCATGTTGACATCAGGTAGCCCTCGACAGGATGTGATGAGAAGGGCGCTTCACCTCTGTGGTATTTATTGCATAAATCCATAACGCCAGTCTAATCAAGAAAACATTTGACAGACTCAAACTGAGTGTGTTCTACAAAAATACCTGGCCAGCACTCTTCAAAATATCAAGAAAGACAAGACAGGGAAACTGTCGAAGATGAGAGGGGACGAATGAGGCATGAAGACCGAATGCAATGTGAAACCCTGGAGTGGATCCTGGAACAGATAAAGGGCGTCAGTGAGAAAACGGATTAAATCCAAACAAAGCCTGTAATTAGTTACTAGTATTCCACCAATTTTAACTTATTATTAGTCTTAATAAATGTACCATGATTTATTAAGAAAGATATACACTACTTGTCTGAATAAATCTTAAAAGCCAGCATTTAAAGGATCAAATTCATTTTGAGGAACAAAACAGCATCCAAGAACAAAACTCAATAACATTTAAATAAACACAACAAAACTAAGTACCTAACAATATTAAATTTATGGTGTTCAACAACTGGTAAAAAATTACCAGTCATGCAAAAAAAAAAAAAATACAAGGCCCACAACCAGTAGAAAAATCAGTTAATAGAGACAGACCGAAAGAGCATACCAGTGATAGAATAAGCAAGCACAAATGTGAAACAATTATAAATACACTACATGTGTTTAAGGAAGTCAAAAAACAGCATAATGAAGAAAACTATAAACTCAGAGATTCAAGAAGCTCTATAAAACCCAAGTAGAAGAAACTTGAAGAAAAGGACAGCATAGCACAGCATAATCCAGTTGCTAAAAACCAGTAGTAAAGAGAAAAATAGTTTTCAAGAATGAGGAGAGGATAAAATGATACTAGACTTTTTGTCAGAAGCTAAGCAAATCAAAAGATGAGGAAGCAATATTTTTAATTCTCTGAAACAGAGCCAAAAAGAAAAGTTTTCATCCTGTTCTATACCCAGCAGAAATATCTTTCAAATCTAAAGGCAAAGGACTATTTTTTTTTCTTCTGGCAAACAAAAGCTAAGGTAATTCATTAGCAGTAGGCTAGAGCTAAAATATATATTTTTTTAAAATAGCTTTTCAGGGAGAAGGAAAATACCAGAAGGAAACTTAGATCTACACAAGGAATGAAGAACACACACACACACACACACACAATTGATAAATATGTGAGTAAATATAGACCTTTTTTCCCACTTTAAAATTCTTTCAAAGAGACAAATCCACATATATAGCTGGAGATTTAACATTCCTCTGTCAATACCTGATAGGAGGGTAGAACATAAAATTATTAGGGATGTAAACTACTTAAGAAGACTATCAGCCAACTTAGGCTACTTGACATTTTATTGAATACCCAGCGCAGTAGCACACACATTTTTTTTTCAAGTCCACTTGTCACATTTACCAAGATGGACCATCTGCTGGGTCTTAATACGTTGAAGAGGATCTAAATCCTACAAAGTATGTTCACTGACCGCAACAAAATTAAATTAGAAATCGATAATAGAAAGATATCTTGAAAACCCTCAAAAAATCACAAGGAAATTAGGAAATAATTTGAACTAAATGAAAATGAAAACGGCATATCGAAATCTGTGGTATTTAAAGCAATATATATAAACACACACACACTACATAGAAATGAACAGCATTAAGTGCTTTTATTAGAGAAGAAGGGATTAAATGTTTATTTAATTTTTAAAAAAAGTCCTTGCCCTGTGGTGGGAGTTTGTCATTGGGGGAAAAGAGTGGAATTCCAGGTCTATCAGGTGGAGTCCATTCTAACCATGTGCTCCTGGGCTATTGGCACCTAAGAAGTGGCTGCCCCTGGGGACATCAAAAAGCTTGTCACCAGTGACAGTGGCTTGGAAGCCAGAGGTGGATGGAGCTTCTGGGCTAAACTGAGAACAGATGAGCAGGACACCTCTTCCACCCCATTGCTGAGGAGAAATTCCTGGTTGTGGGTCTAGACCCAGTCACCCTTCGGCACTAGAGAAACTCTACCAGAAGGTGGCAGTGTTGAGTTAGAGTCATTCACTCAGCTTGCCAACCCAGCATGTGTGATAACCTACTGTGTGCAAGGCATTGGGTTGTTAGGCTGTGACTGTTTTGTGGGCAGGTGACAGGACAGATATTACACTTTGTTTTACAAAGAGGGGAAACAAGCCCAAGAGAAGGACTCGAACTCCTGAGGCAGGGCTTTGTCTACAGCACTGCACTTCACTCCACTGAGTATTAATTGACTTTGTCCAAGAAAATGTCTCAAAATCACATTGTTACACCCAGAGCAGAGTTCAAGGTATTACGCTGAGGCAGCTGTTGTGAGAACAAACCAGTAGAGCTGAAGGATGTGGCTTCCTTAGTGAGGGACGAAAGACACAAAGCTCATGACCTGAACTTCAAGTCCTTGTAGCAAACGCACAAGGCGAGTTACTGTGTGCCAGGCACTGAACGAGGTCCTGGGGCCCGCAAATGATGGAGACGCCACCTCTGTCCTCCGTGGGACTCAAACCCTGGCACTGATGGATGGAAGCGTCTTCAGAAACAGGAAGGGTAGCAGTGTCTGGATTAAATACAGGCAAAGTGAAATGACAAGGGTTAGGACAGGGTACCATTGCTGGAAGGCGGGACGACTAAGGGCCTGGAAGGAGAAACCAACTCTAGGACAGAGGCAAAGTCAGAGCCAAGGGCAGATTCGGGCAGGGGACAAGATGGGGCAGAACCTGGGGAGACTGCTCTGGGCCAGGGCTAGGAAACGGTGTGAGGCAGCAGGGCTCCCCTTCCTTCTTCACGTGCCCGCCAGCTCTCCCCTCCCCGCCTCCAGGCTGCCCAGGTAAAACCTGGGCAGATAAAATTGTTGGGTAGGGGTGGGCAATGGTGAGGCTTGACTTGGACCCTGAAACTCCTCAAAGGCCCAGACTGGCCTGTGTGATCTTCACAGGTGGAGAGAAACCTGACATTTTCATTTCCAGGGAGCTGGGAACAGGGAGCGCGGAGGGTGAGAAATCCACTTGGGGGAATGCGCTATGGCTATTGGCCAAGCCCCAGAGGCATCCTTCCTGCCAGCTGTTTATAAGAAAGGGACAGTCTCAGTGTTTTAGATGTTAAACCTTCTTGAAGTCTAAAAACAGAGAGGCCCCTTATGAGCTGTCTCCTAGTGACAGATGGGTTGGCAGGGACAAGCTGAGGATATGTCCTGCCGGCAGCTGGAGGCGGATCGCTAATGGAACAAGTAGGGGAGAAAGGCAGTAAAAACGTTAAATATTATTAAACATCCACAGAAGCACGTGCCCTGAACCTGGCTCAGACCCACCAGAGCAGTCTCTCCTTGAATTCCAGGAGCATAGGTACCTGCAACTGCCCCGAGGAACCTTCCAGAAGAGCTACCTGCTAGCACAGAGGAACTCAGGGGCCTGCAGGCCTGAGATTTCAGGGGTGGTCCAGGGGCCTGGCATTGTCCTTCTGAGGACGGAGGTGGGGAGTGGAAGGAGAAGAGGCTCTGGAGTCAGACTGACTCTAAATAGTTAGTATAATACGTTTTTATTTGACAGTTATAAGATCTGGATATCTTGCAGCTTTTGAAGTTTAGACAATCTCAATTTTTCAGTAACGCGACATGCCCAAGACAAAATGAAAAAAAGGTAAAAAGAACCAAAAAGACCAATTGTCTCCTCACTTCTTAATCAAATCTATTACAGGAGAAACAAAACTTACCCTATAGGTATGTGTCTATTCACATTTGTACATTACCATTTGTAACAGCTTGAAATCAACTAACTCTGTAGTGTCTGACAACACATTAAACAATATTCAAGTTCCTGAGTAACAAGAGTAACAACAGAACAAGCTGTGTGACCTTGGCAGATAATTGAACCTTTCCTTTTTCCCATCTATAAAATGGGCAGAATCATAAATTTGCTCATAAAGTTTATGGGGATCAGATGATATCAAACTTAGCACTGGCAGGACCCCAGTAAATGTAGCTACAGTTAGTAATTTTACACCCTAAATTCACTGTCCTCCCATCAGCGTTACCAGCTCTCCCAGGCACTATGCAGAGCGATAAATTTGGAGCTCCCCGGTAAAGTTGTTACCTGGCCCAGCGTGTTGCCAGGAGCTCACCCTGCCTGCCGATGGGCAGCAGAAATGTTATTTCTGGCTCCAGTGGGCGCCTGTGGCCCAGCATTTCCTCAGGGTCAGCTGCAGGCTGTGGCCAGAGGCATCACCTCCCTGGGAAACCTCCATGGGACTCCAAAGAGAGCAGCTCTGATGAGAAAAGTGTGAGACGGGGGCTGACAAGGGGCGAGTGTAACCTCAGCGTGCCGCTCAGAATAGCCAATCACAGAGAAGCAAACACACCTGCTATGTGTCTGAGCCCCATAGGGAGCTTTAATCAAAATTCACGTCCCTTAACCCCACCCTGGGCTTTCTAGGAGGCACCTTCAGGGGTAGGGCCCAGGAATCTGTATCTTAGCAAGCTGCCCGGGTGGTTTTTATGCAGCCAACCCTTAGATGACAGTAAGTCACAGTGCTAACAACTGGCAGAGACATGACATCAGATGCTGCACACACACCCTCCACCCCTGACCACACTGTCCCCCGCAGGACACAGCCTCCCACCCAGCAAGGACATGGGTGGGGTCCTGTGCAGGAAGTGTTATACAGCACAGACCAACCTCTAGCCTCACCCCAGGGCTGACCCCAACCTGAAAACATTGGTTTTGCACAGACACCTCACAAAGCTTCCTGTAGCTCCCATCCCCCCAGTCCCAGGGGCTGAGGCCAGGCCCTACAGAGGCGGGCAAGTTGTAGCACCCCCGGCCCGCGTGAGGCCCTGTCTCTTTCCTCTCTCTCCTTGCTCACAGTCAGTTTTCCACCTGTGACAAACTGTCCCGCCTACAGACTCTTTCCCCCCTTACTTCCCTCTTCCAGTTTCAGCCAGATTTATTTAGAAAATGCTTCCATTTACTATCTTGGCCATTCTGATGAATACCACTTCCCCCAGAACACCAAATAAAGTGCTGTCATCGACTACATGACTCTAGTTCAGTCCTATGGCTTCGTTGTTCTATTGAATGATTAAGAGAATGAGAAAAAAATTGCATGTGGGGAGGTGCGTCCTGTGAGCAGGAAGACCTTTGTGCTCCAGGAGGCCAGGACACAGAGAGGAGCTGTCTGCCCAACGGAGAACAGAGCCTTGGGGACCCCCAGGAGGTGAGGGTAAGGAGGACAGATGGAAGAGGGAGAGGAGGGGAGGCAGTGGATGTAAATGCTCCAAGGTGGGACCCTTCCTGACGCCCACCTCCCTCCCTCCCCAGCCTTTAGCAGTGCTGACCGAAATTCAGAGTCCTTGTCCCTTGTAAGCACCCCTCCCCCCAAAAAGGAACAGAAGAACGGGAGAGGGCTCTTTGTACCCACAGGGCCTAGAATCAGAGGGAGGGCAGTTTAAGCTATTTCAACCCGATTTTTCAATTTTTCGGGACAGGAAGGCCCCCAGGTGCATTTGGGTTCATAAGCATTATTTTCTCTATTTTAATGCTACTGCACCATTGATTCATGGCTCAGGCCGAGAACCTAACAACAGTTTATAGGCTTTTCTGTGCAAAAAGGCAAACAACATTCTGAACAGGCCATATAAAAACCTGTTAAAACGCAATCTGTACCCGTACTTTAAAGGCGGTTTGTGCAAAGCAGGAAACTGACTAACGTGATGAAGCCACCCGGGGCAGCCCAGGTATGGGACAGTTTAGGGAACTGCCCAGAACCAAGCTCCTCTGCTACTCCCAGGAGGGAGTGGAGCAGCAGGGCCAGCGGCCCTCCTGGTTCCGGTCTGCTGTTTATAGGCCGCCTTCCTGTCTGCAAGCAGGAGGGGTTCTCAGACGGTGTTGGGGCTGCTTCGCAGCTGTTTGGGGACACCCACCCTAGAGCACCCTGGGAAACACGTTCCCCTGTGAACTTGGTAGGATGTATATCTTTGCCTCAAGACAATTTCTCTTTTATCAACACATCTAAGTAACAATAGCTGTTTATCTCGCCCGTCACTGGAATCAACTGATATAAATGGAAATGGGCTCACACCACAGCTCCTCTACCATCAGCGCACTCTCTGTCTCTCTGTCTCTCCGTCTCTCTGTCTCTCTCCCAGTGACTCATTAAACACTATAGAATGAATGAAACAATCCAAAATTCCTTTTTTGTTTCAGTCCCCAACATTTTAGACTATTGAACTTTTGAAACTTCCAACTTCTCCTTCTTCCCTTTGCTCTGTATCCTGGGAACACAGGCCCACCCCCAGCAGGGCACCCTTAGCTGCCAAGAGCCCCGCCAGCCGTTCAATAAGCACCCACCGGCGGCCCAGACCTCTGTGCATCCCACTTGATTCATACTTTCTCTTGGGCCCAAAGGGGTCAGGCAGTAAAGAGAGACATGGGTGCTTGTTAAACACTCGCTATATATCCGGTGCTGTGCCAGCCACAGCCACGCGTGTTATCCCATTTATTCTTCCTGTCAACCCAAACAGTAGATATCAGCAAGTTCATCGTATAGTTAAAGAAAAGCAATGAGCAGAGAGGTTAAATGACTAAATACAAGAACGACCAGGAACTTGATCCTAGATCTGTCTGACCCTCAAACCTGAGCTCTTGGCACGGAGTGTGTTCCAGGAAGATGCTGCATCAAAATGAAAAAAAATAAGTGCACATGGAGGTGTCAAGCCCCTGGGTCAGCAGGCAGGTCCAGGCTGAGCGCCAAGGAGTGTGCTCTGACTGCTGTCGATGCCAGCTCAAAGAGGACCAAGGGCAGGAGTGAAAAATGTCGTGCGAATCCCGGCTTGTGGCAGGGGAGGGGGAGGGGCAGGATGAGCCAGTGATCGGTCACGGAAGTGATGTGGGGCTCTGCACCCGGGCCCACAGCAGCTCCTCCAGGATCGTACCAGCCAGACTGCAGTGTGGGAGGAGGAGACCGGGGTGGGGGCTGGCCACAGAGTCAGCAGGAGATGCTGAGAGAGCAGCCCCTGCCACACAGCGCAGCTGGGGAAGTGCCCCAGCGACACCCTCACGGAAGACGGAGAAAATGGACTGGACCACAAACCAGGCGCAAGTGCCTATTGCAAAACCACATGCAAAGTGACTGATGCATCTAAGTCAACTTGGAGAGAGATCTCTAGTGATATGTCACACAAGCTCTATCTTTTATCGTTCTCTTGGATTAAGGATATTTAAGAACCCAGATTTTTAAATATTGTGCTGTTTTACCCCCCTCGAGACATAAATATTTTTCCATGTTGCTACATAGTCAGTATTATTATCATTTAATGGCTACATAGTTCAAATTCCCAGAGTGGATGGCCTTGTGGTTCTAATGCCTCCAAGGAAAATCTGGAAATCTAAACTAAAAATAAAAAATAAAAAAATTATGAGGAAAATAATATAAAAGGATGTTTACTGCAAATTTATTTATAGTAGCAAAAAAAAAACCAACAAAAAACAAAAAAACCTCAAATTGGAGACAATGTTAATGTCCAGCAAGAAGAGGATGGTTTAGTAAATCAGAACTCAATGCAATTATGCAACCATTAAAATGACAATTTAATGTTACATAGTAACATTAAAAAAAAAGTTATGCCTAATGGGGGAAAAAAGGCGCAAAATAAAATTATATTTCTATCTATAGTGATGTAAAATAAAGTGTGCCTCAGGGGAAAATGTGACAAAAGAAAGTAGAAAATGACAACTTCTGTTAGGGTGGCTGGGTGCTGAGGAATTACTTTTAGAAAATGCATTTTAATGCTGATATGCTATTTTAACAATAAATAAAAAGCAAGTTAAAAAAGAAAGTACGCTCCAGAGACAATTTGCTAAGCAAGCAGACAACTTTCCTCCCTAGGGGGTGGGAAGCAGAAGTTTTTGCTTCTCTTTTCTACTTTGTAATCTGCTCACCAAAGGCTGGGCCCCAGGCAGAGCTGGACTCTGCCCCCAGACCCAGTGCAGGACTGGGGGACGTGCTTGTCCTGCTCACCCTGGCAGAAAATGCTGGAAGTTCAGTGGAAGGAGGCTGAGGTTCACCTCATGGCCTGTATCTGTACTTTTCCAAATACATTCCTAAGTACAGAGCCACTTGCTATTCCTCTATGAATGTTGCCTGAAATCACTTGCCTGAAGCATTTTAGCTTTTTCACATCCATTCTTTTCTAAAAAATTTTTTTAATTATATGTTTCCATTACCATTTAGTCCCCTTACAACCCCTGCCCCCACCCCGCAATCACCACACTGTTGTCCATGTGCATGAGCCCTTTTCCTTTTTGCTCAATTCCTCCACCCCCTCCCCGCCCTCCCCTTAGCTGTCATCCTGCCCTCTATCTATGAGTCTGTCTCCATTTTGCTTGTTCAATTTGCTCAATAGATTTCACATATGAGTGAAATCATATGGTTTTTGTCTTTTTCTGACTGGCTTCTTTCGCTTAGCGTAATGTTCTCCAGGTCCATCCATACTGTCACAAAGAGCAAAACGTTCTTTTTTACGGCCAAGTAGTTTTCCATTGTTCACCTCTGCTCTCATCCAGCCTTTGAAAGAACCCTCTGAGGAAGGCAGGGCTGCTATCATTAGGTCCATTTTTCAAATGGGGAAAACTGAAGTCATACACAAACTGCAAACTCCAGTCTCGGACTTTCAACAGCAAGTTTGATGAGCTTGTGAAACCGGAGGGGCTGGGTCCTAGAGGCCTCACCCAGTGCCCGGTTCATAGAAGGGGCCTGTGGCTCTGGTAGGGGCTGTGGCAAGAGCTGAGAGGAGGGGATGGTCCCTGGCAGGACCCTTTGTGGTTGGGCCTACGTTGCATCTGGCCTGCCCTTCTGGACCTGGGCCTGGCTGACTGTGTCCCTGCACCCCAGCTGTGTGGGGCCCCAGTGGCCTACAGCTCCAGGCAGGCAGCACACACAGAGCCCCCACGCCAGCCAGCAGCTTATGCCACTGGGAAGCCCTTCAGAGCCGCAGGGCGTCTTGTCCCTGCGGAGGCAGCAGCACGCCCGAGGCCAGTTGAGGGTCGAAAATCCTGGGAACAGAGCCCCAGCCAGCCCAGCCAGCACCTCGTTAGGAGGCCCAAAGGCAGGAGGGGACACTTCAGGAACAATGTTGTTTACTTTTCTATTTTTAAACAAGTCTGAGGTCTCTGGGGGCACAGATGAAGTTATCAGAAAAGACACGAGTGGAATAACGCCTCAAGCCAGCAGGCTGGGAAGAGCCCCTGGGACCAGGACCTTGAAAAGCTGAGATGGAGTTTGTTTCTCTTGTGCTCTGAGAGCACAGGACTGGGACCAGGGTGCTGGACAAGTGTGTTCCCAAGCCCTCTGCAGCCTGTTCCCTCAGTGCCACTGGAGAATTCGGGTGTGAGCGATACTTTTAAATGATTCCAGTGTCATCTGCAGTGGGGGTGGGGGGGAGGTTCCACCTCTGGAAGGAAGCCCGGGTTCACTTCTCACCTCAGCCATATGAGCATTTCGCAGTGGAGCCACGGCTCCCAGGGAACCCAACCCTGTCACTGCTGGCTCTGCCACCGGACAATCTGTCCCTTTGCTGGAGCCTCCATTTCCTCACCCAGCACCAGGGCCGGCCATTCTTGCCTTGAGTCCAGGTTCTCTTACTGGGGGGAGCGATGGATGATGAACTCACCTAGGGAGGGCTGGGACACCCACTCACTGAGTCCTGGTGCAGCCCTGAAAAGGGGACTTGTCATTCCCATCTTAAGGGTAAGGAAGCCGAGGCCTGGAGGAGCAGAGGCACCTGCCCCAAAGCATCCGGACTTGGGCCTACCTGGTTCCAGGGCCCACTACCCTTCCACAACACCAAGCGGCCTCTCGGGCGCTCCAGGCAAGGGTAGTGCGTTGTATCCTTGGGAGCTTTCAGAGGAATCATCACTCATTGACTCAATTAAAAGTCTGCGCGGATATGGCTGGAGGAGAAATGCCTCCCAGGAAGTGAGAAGTGCGGTAAGAAGCAAGGAGAGCCGGACTTGTGGTTAATGGTCCTGGTTTGACTCTGGCCCTTGCAGGGTACCAGCTGGGTGACTGTGGGCAGGTCGCCCAGTTACTCCAGGCCTGCATATTCCCCCCTGTGAACCAAAGCCAATAAGAGAGCTGCTTCCCAAGGTCGATGAGAGGGTCTGATTAGGGTTGTGACATGTGAGGCAGCAGCGGAATACTCAAGCTCTGTACAAATGAAAACAAACAGCTCTCTGGTTTCTGCCCTGGACAGCAAGGTGAGCTGTAGGCTGAGCAAATTGTACCAGGCAAGTAGTGGAGAGTCCTTATGCTTTCTTCCTTTCTTTCTTTCTTTCTTTCTTTCTTTCTTTCTTTCTTTCTTTCTTTCTTTCTTTCTTTCTTTCTTTCTTTCTAGATTTTATTTATTTAGTTTTAGAGAGAAGGGAAGGGAGGGAGAAAGAGAGGGAGAGAAACATCAACGTGTGGTTGCCTCTTGCACGCCACCTACCGGGGACCTGGCCCACAACCCAGGCACGTGCCCTGACTGGGAATCTAAACGGTGACCCTTAGGTTCACAGGCCAGCACTCAATCCACTGAGCCACACCAGCCAGGGCTGCTTTGTCTCTTTCTAGAGGCAGCTACTGCACGGTGCAGAATCTCCCACCCAGGATGCGCTGGAGGAGGGGGCTGCATTTGGCCATCCCTGCAGATTCCCTCCAGCCCCATCTTTTCAGCTTAGAGCCATGGGTCAGCTGTGCCCTGCCCTGGCATCCAGGTAGAAGGTGGGGGCCCAGGAAAAGGAAGGAATTGGCCCAAGACCACTCAGCTAGAGGAGGGAAAGGCTAAAACTAGAACCCAGAGCTCTCCCCCACCTTCCAGGCTTTCCTAACCACCTGTCTGGGAGGCACAACACACCTGGAAGATGAGGAAACTGAGGCCCAGAAGACAGCAGCGTGCCGGAGGCCGCCAAGGTCGGTGGCACAGCCAAGGTTGGGGGCCAGATCCCACCTCTCACTGCAGGCTGCTCAGACCAGAGCAAAGACTGCGTCCCACGTCACTGAGGTTTTTCTGAAACCAACCACTTCTTAATTCTTTGGCTGAATGTCTAAATAAGGATTTTTGCCAATTCCGAGCCCTGCTAACTGATGAAGTTGTCAGAAAAAGATCTAATGATGCTTGAAAATGCAGGGAGTGAGCCAGCTGCCAAATTGCCCTCCCGGCTCTGACTCTGCATCAAGGAATCAGGGACCCTCCCACGGCGGGGGCGGGTGCTAGGGACTGAGGCTCTGCTGTCTTTCATCAGCTGTGTGACACAGATGAGTTGCTTAGCCCCTTTGATCCTCTGCTCCCCAGCTGTGAATGAGAATAACTCCTGCTTCGCTGGGTTACTTTGAGGATTAAATGAGATGATGTGTGTGTGACATTCTAGTTCAGTGCCAGGCACAGCCCAGAAGCAGGACAGGCTGGGAGGGTGGGACGAGGCCAGCTGACTTAAATCTGCTGAATGGACTGAGGTGGCCATGCCTGCAGCCCTGGGTGAGTGAGAGCTGAATTCACCAGCTCCATCTGCAGAAACGCTGGGTCAGCTCCAGTATCTTGGGGGAGCCAGAGCTCAAAGAGCCAGCAAGCCTCTCTCCGATGGGAGGAAAGGCTCAGTGGGACCCCAGGCCCTGTGAGGTGGGGCCTTGGGGTGGGAGCCCAGGAAGCTGGGCAGGCCTCGCCCTTTGCTCTCCCTTCTTTCTCAGTGGAACATTTGTTCCACTCAGGAGTCTGGGCACTAGGGGTGCGGTCTGGCTTGGGGAGTTGGGAATCAGACAATTCCCAGGCCTGCCACAGAAGCCTGAGAGGCTGGGCTCTGGGAGGGACCCTCACGAAATGAGCTGGACCTGACTGCAGGCCTCCCCAAAACACTAGACACACAGACGTGATCTGCCCACCCAAGGGTGGGCTCAGGTGGGTGTCCCAGTTAAAGATGAGAAAAGGTATTCTCCCTCAATCACCAACAGTCCAGGCCACATCTTCCTCCTATCTTCCTTTCTCCCCCTGCTGCATACATGCACACACATGTAGACATGTATGCACATATGTGTCACCTGCTTGGCAACCGATCGTTTTCCCCAGAAGATGGAGAAGTATGGAGAAGAACAAACAGGTCTTGGGTGCAAGTGTGTTCTGCAGTTCTGTGGCTTTGCACAAAGCTGTTAACTTCTCACAGACTCAGTGCCCCCACCTGTCCATGGGGAAAGCGGGGAAATGCCACCGTGTTTTACAGACCTGCTGCGAGAATCGAATGAGGAGGAGTGTAAACAGAGCTTATAACCAAGAAGCACATGACTAATGGCAGTGGACATTTGGGGCTGGAAAGCAGAATTGCTACAACCAAGCAATCTGCTTCTATTTTTAGCAAGCCAGGGAGAGTATCTGAGGGTGCGGGAGGGGCCCAGGCAGTGGCCTACATACAGCATGAGGATTATCACTGGGTCCAGCTGTCCTAATCTGGCTACAGGTGACCAAAGGCACCCCACCTAGGATGCTGCCTTCCCCGTGTGCTCGGTTCTATGCCCACTGGCTGAGTACGACGGGCCCAGAGGACCGCCCCGAACTCATGGGAGCCCAGAGGCGGCTGTTAGGAGTGAGCAGGCTGGCTCTTCACCAGGGACCAAACCTCAGTTTCCTCGGGATGTGGCGGCAGTGGAGACAGCCCCGGCCGCGGAGGGAGGCCTGGGTTCCACTCTCAGCTCAGCCTCCGATGGGCCCTGTGACCTTGTGTGGTCATGTCCTGTCTTTGGGCCTCAATTTCTGCATCAGTAAAAACCTGTCCGCTCTTGGGAGGTGCAGTGAGGAGGTGGCATGAACAGGCTCTGATAAATCAATCAAAAATGCACAGGAAGACACCTGGAGTCCAGGTACTGCCTCCCTTCCCACCACAACCTCATCTCAGATGGACAGGCGGACTCAGAGTCTCTCCAGTTGTGCCCTTACCTGTGGAAAAGGGACTCAGGGACCCGAAGGTCTCTGGGACCCCTTCCAGCCCAGGACTCTGCGAGGCGAAACAGGACAGCCACTCACAATAGCAGAGTTTCCACTGGCTAGACTGCTTACCCCCTTTGACCCTCTGCGTCGCCCGCTGTCAACGCGGACGGTAACTCAGCCAGCCAAAGGCTGCCGGGAGAGTTCACGTAGATGCCTAACTACCAAGTGCTGGCCTGCCTGGCTCAGCCATGGGACAACACTAGGGAGGTCATTCTGGGGCCTTCAGGGAGGATTGCTGTTCTAGACCTTCCTGGCTTCCCCGGAAGCCACTCAGCATCCTAAAAAATGGGGAAGAGACACTGACAGAGCATGACCAAGGTTTCTTTCTAGGAGGGGCTGTGCCCACCAGGTGGCCTGGGTGAGCCTCTCTGGGCCCCAGTGTTTGGCACTGGGGTCAAGAATCAACTCTGTAAAGCCCCAAGGCTTGTGGGTCTCCCATTTGTTCTTTGCCCTGAATTTCCTGAGAAAGGGCCTCATAAGCCCCCAAAACCTCAGTCAGTACACAACGCATTGGAAGTGCATAGTAACTACTTATGGGGTAAATGAATGAGAACCAGGTATGAGAGCCCCTACTCATCTAACTCAAAAAATGTCTGTTATCCCTGGGAATTTCCTTCTGATAATCACCAGGACAAGGGGTGACATTTCCCAGGGGCCCTCGGGGAAGGCGGAGCTCCCAGAGCAGCCTGGCTGGGCTGCAATGTGCTGTAGCGATGGGTCAGCATGGGAGCAAGGCTCTGGGGACAACAGCCAAGCAGAGCGTTTGGAAAGTTGAGAGTGGAAAGCACAAGAGAGAAGCCTGGGGGCAGCTGCTGTCTCTGTGGAAGATTCTGAGACGGCAGCAATGAGGAGAGGGTGTTTGGGGGATGTTTTCCTGAACATCAGGAATGCGGGTGTTGTTCCTCAGTAAAGATGACAGGTTAAACACTTGCACCTATTTCTGTTTCCTTTTGACACCCAGTAAAACTCAAGTAAAGGGAATCTTTAGGGGCTTAACCTACAAAAAGAGAGAGAACACAAGAGAACAGTGGCAGTTACACAGTGACGCATAAGGGAAGCAGATGACTGAGTGGTGACTGACCCAGCAGACACGAGAGAGCTGATCCCTGAGCCCACAGTGGGGAAAGGTGAGTACGAACCCGTTCTTCAACCCAGAATCCTCTAAGTGCTCTGGAACTGAAGGCACCAGGTCTCACTGGAAATAGAGGTCGTCTAAAAGGAGGAGAGATGGAAAGTCTTGAAAAGCAGCTGGAGTCCTAGTCCTCCTGGCTACTTGACATTGTGGGGTGATTATCCCTCCCCTGCCCCCACAGAAGATTGGAAAGTTGTTCTTGGGGATGAGCATAACAGGGGATTTCTGCTCTGGGGGCGTCAGCCACAGCTGAGCGCTGGAGAGGAAATAAATAAAAGCACGCTGAAGTCGGACAATCTCTGGCCCTTTTTCCGGGTTCAGCCCCAGAACGCTGGCAGCCAGGACTTTACTCCTGCCCTCTCTAGAGCATCCTTGTGAAATGGCCCCTTCAGCTCACCCTCGAGGACAGCTCCAGTTAATAAGCCCCGCCCAAAGACTTGAGCTTTGAAACAAGTTTTTAGTGACCACGTCCCACTCTAATGAGGAGCAATTACCGGAGAGCCAGGGAAGGCCTTGGACAGGATGGAAGGAGGAGACCTAAACCAGCTGGGGTGGGGGGCATGTGGGAGACAAGGTGGGAGAAAATGTCGCCTCCTGGAAAAAGGAGAGGACACTATTAAAAAAGGAATAAGCAGAGAATAAAATTGAGCTCTTAGAAATGAAAAGCATGATAGCAGGAGTGAAACACCAAATTAGAGCTGGAGATGAAGATGAGGAAAGTTCCCAGGAAGGAGGGCCAAGAGATGAAGAGGAAAAATGGCAGAGAAGAGACGCAAAGTAAAAGACCAGCCCAGGAGGTACAACGCCAGGGTACAGAGTCCTGGAGAGGGAGAGCAAAGAAGACAGAGGGGAGAAATTACCAAAGGGAGAAGTCATAGAAAAGTCCTTGAACTGAAGGACAGCCTCCACCAAATGAGCCTTCTGTGTGCCCAGTGCATGGAGAATAGGACCCACACTAACTCACGTTGTTGGTAATTTCAGAATAGTGGGAGCCAAAGCAAAGGTCCTACAAGTTTCCAGGGGAAAAAGGGAGGGGGACCACAAAAAAGACCTTCTCAATAACAACAGTGAAAGCTAACATGTGATAGAGTGATACTTTCCAAATTCTGAAGAAAATTGACATCCAACTTATAATTCAATTCCCTATAAATTCACAATTAAGAGTGAGGGAAGAATAAGGCATTTTCAGATATGTAAGATACCAAAGCATTCACCTCGGTGCATCCTTTTTTGGGAAGCTACTAGAGGATGTGCTCCACCAAAACAAGGGAGTAAACAGAGAGGGAGGAAGATGAGAAATGGCAGACCAAAGCAGGGGTGAAAAGAATCTGGATGATTGTGGAAGGAGATACCAGAGTGACAACATGTACCAGGCTCAGCGGGCAACCCTGCCCTGATTCAAGCGGGCCTGAAGACTCCAAGAGAAAACTTGCCAAGAAAATGGAATGCATAAAAAATGTCTCACTTCTGAATGCCTTTAGAAGCGATTCAGATAATTGGCAGAGGTTTGGCATCGACTAAATGATAATGTAGAAGACTAAGCAAAAACAATGGTTACACCAGGAAAGACAACGACAACAAAAAATTTGCAGAAAGGGAAAACTGACCATAGTCTATTTCATCGCTCAGCTCTGAATGATGTATGCAGTCGTAGTAATGGAACAATGAATATTAATCTAACCAAAATTATTATATAACTATGGTGGGAGGGCAGAGGAAGGAAATGATGTGTAGGATGAGCATGGGCTGGGGGGTGGGCTAGACTTCTTCTCCAGGGGGAAGTCCAAGGCTGAGATATCAAGAAGGGGCAATACAAGTGTACTCTTTAGTGATATAGAGGCAAATAACAAGAGTCAGCTAAGTGCTGAAAATGATTGCTTGCAGAGAAGGAAGATAAAGCTAACCTACACATGGCAACTCGACTCCTGGTATGCATAAGCGATTTGGATTTAAAAACTAAAGCAATAATAATAATAATTTAAAGGGTACGCCTATCCCTGGCCCCTCCTACTTTGGTGATTTCTCAAGAGACTAAACAAATTTGAGGACTTCTCATTGCCGAAAGCCTCGCGAGTGAGTTCTTTGCAAGCTGTTCTAAGCAGATAGGCCCAGCCTTTAAGCGGCTTCAGAGAGGCTCATAAAAACTGGAGACACACGGAAACCAAGACGGAGCTGAAGCCTCAGGAGCCATACCTGGAATGATCCTGACACCGCAGGCAGGTTTCCAAACGACCGCCATGTTTTTAGAGTTGATACCCAGAGAGAATGCAGTAGGTGGGGAGGGGAGTAGCTGGGCACAGACCACCCACCTGCGGGAACCCCAGCGGGGAAGGCGGGAAGAGGCCAGAGGAGTGTGGTGGCTGCATTCAGTGTGCAAGCTTCCAGCAGACCCAACCTGAGGCCCTGATATCTTCCCACAGGTCCTGCCACCCACAGTCCTGAGCCCGGAAATTAGAAACCCGGGTCCCACCACACCACTACTCATCCGTGTTTACAGAAAGCAAGGTTGTTATTTGCAAGAACAGAAACACTGAGCTAATTCACTTCTAAATGCACCAAATAGAGCATCAGGCAAGAGGAAAACAGAAACCTTCTGAGTGAAAAGGCAAGGCATTGGCAGCAGGCCTTTCCTGCTGCCCTCTGCTGCACAGGCCGCTGTCTTCCCTGCTCTCCACTGACAGGCAGACCCTTCCCAGTATTAACCAACCCACTTTCTCCACGAGTGAAACCGAGTTAAGAAAACAGAACTTTCTCCCCAGCCACTCAAGACCCTGAGCCAAGTTACAGCAGTGCCTGGAGCTCCCTGGGGCCTGTTCTCCAAAGCCTGTTCCAGAGATGTGTTCTGGGCAGTGTGAGTCACGCAGCTCCCGTCCCTGGGGCCTCAGGGGACACAGAGATACTCGAACCCCCACCTCCCAGCAAGCTTCTCTTTGCTCATTTTGGGAAGCAAGTTTTCTGCTTCGTCCAGGATTGAAAGGACACAGAAATTTTAGTCCTAGATCCAAACCCGTAAACGTTAATCTGAGGACCAGTGACGATCAGTGAAAAAATTCTTGACAACCAGAAACAAAGGGAGAAAAATAAGGACAAGAAGGGATGTCTATGGCAAGAACTGTTCTTGCTTCTGGGATTAGATCCTTCTTACGTTTTTGTTCTAAAATGAACGTTTTTTAAAAATAAAATGACGGTGATCGTGGTTGACGTATTTGTTAACGTCCTTACTTGGCAAACTTGGAAAGTTGACATCTCTAGCTAGCTCTTTCTCAAAAAAAGAACTGGTGTTGGGGGAGGGAGGGGGAATTTCATTGACTATGAAAGTCCAAAGTCTGGGACATAAGAAAATAGGACCAAGCCCCAGGTCCAGAACCACAGACTAGGCGGGTAAGGAGGGCACCATCCCACGTGGTCCATTCTCTTTTCGATACCTAAGTGTGTGCTAGAATACCCAAGAATACCCCCACTAACTGCTTGGCTGGCTCCACTTGGTGCCCTTCAGTGACAGGGAGCACCTTTCTTTAGCACACAGTTGGGATGATTAGAAAGTGTTTCCCCATATTGTCAAGAAACTGTGTCCTTGCACCCAGCCATATGCCTGGGAGGACCTGGAGTCAGGCCTGTCCTCTTTCAAAACAACCTTTCACCTGCAGGAAAATGAGCTCTGTGTCGCACCCCTCCCACCTAATTTTCTTTGTTTGGGGTCTGTTTTCTTCCACCAGCTCCCAATCATTCCTCTTGTGAAGTGGCTTGCCTAAGATCACATGGCTAGCAAGTGAATTCAAACCTAGCTCTTCTGCTCCTAACCCAGGGCTCTGTCCCCTAGTTCTCTGGATGTGGCAATGGCTCAGTGTCCTCAGTTCATGAGATGGTTCTGGTTGTTAAGAACCAGTTGGAAAAGCAACAAAGAAACCAAAATTAAAAAAAAAAATACAAAAAAAGTCAATGTGATCCCAACAAACACATCAGCATAGAAAAAAGTATGGAAGGAAATTAGGCAAAATGGTCATAATGGTCATCCTTTGAGTGGGCTACCTGATGGTTTTGTTATATTTTGGCTTGTTTCTGTTTTCCAGGTTTGGTTGTTGTTGTTGTTTTTTTACAATGACCTGGTTTTTATTTGTATGATAAAATAAAATAATGACCATTTAGAAAGATGAAATACGTAATCTTATCCCTAGACCTCCATCTCAGTTTCCCGCCACTTTCCAAACAATTAAGTTCTTGGGGGTCTGGTGCTCCAGAGATGGCCCAGGTCCCGGCCCCACCCTGTGGGCGTGGGCTTTACGGCAGGCTGACATCCCAGCTGCATCACACCCCCTGCCTGGCTGCCAAATGGTGAGTCCACAGCCAAGCCGCCCCAGACCACCCGGGGTCATGACCAGGGCACTCCTGCCCACCTACCCTGATTAGAAGTGGAGAGCCCGGCTGGGGGGTCAGTCTTGACTGCCGGTCCAGGCTCTTCCATCAGGTGGCCCTGGGCAAGTCAGTTCCCTTTCTGGGCCTCAGTGATTCAATGGGTAAGCCCAGGATTGGAGGGCCTTTGATAGGGACCAGACCGGGCAGTCTCTAAGTTTCTCACCAGGCTTAACATTCAGATATTCTGGGACTGACCAGTGACATTACCTCTCACCCATTGGCCCTTGCCTTGCTGGGCTGCTCCTTGGGTCCCTGCGTGGAGAGTGTAGGTCTGAGAGAAGTTCCAGCCTCCGTGTGTACGTGTGTGTTAGCACATGTGTGTGTGGGCATGTGCATGTGGGGCTGTGGAGGGGTGTGTATGTGAGTAGGAGGTGCCAGAGGGACTGGGTCCCTGTTTTGTACCTGCCCCAGGCACATTACCAATTATTTCACTTTTTGAGGACACTGCTCCTTTCCTCTCTAAAACCCCAGCCATCCCACCACCCTCCACATCCCTTCTCATTCCTTTGTTTTCTCGTTTCCTCCCTCTGTGTCAAGCCCCAGCTCTGTGTTCTTTCTCTGTCCCTGACCTAGAGCAAGACCTGTCACTTTGTAGTCCTTGTTGACTGTGTGCCTCCCCCACCCATGTGGTCTCCCCGTCAGAGCACCTTCCCCTCCAGGTCCCTGGCCCTCTTCCAAGAGTGCCCACAGCTCTCAGAGTGCATCTTGTTCCAGACAGAAATGAAGATGGGTTCTACTGCACAGTGACAAATTCAAAGCATTTTTCTGCCGAGATCCGAATGAAAAATCAGGAAGCCTGACACCACCATGATTTGTTAACCTGACATCACCTCTCTATGCACTGAACAAATTTTAATTAAAATCCCAGGAGTGACTAGAGAGCCCTTTTATTGTGCACCTCTGGGCTCTTCAGGTGCCCTGGGGGAAGAGCAAATCCTTTTCACAACAGGGACAAAGGCTCAAGGATGGTCCCTAAAAGATTGGGAGTGGGGGGCGTTGACAGCTCAGGCAAGCACAGCCTGATGGAATGCAAGGAACCTCAGCGAGCTCACGGACACTCCAGCCACACCCGCCACTCTACTGACTTCACATGTGAGGCAACTGAGACCAGCACTTTCAGCCCCGCCGCAGGTCCCTGTGACACCACCCCCACCCACCCCACCATCCCGGACTCACCCTCAGTGCCGGCAGGGAGCTGACCTGGTCCATGGTCAGGGTCACCTCCTTGTAGCACTTCCCCGTGGGGCAAAGCTTCAGGAAGGTGTCATGGATGCTGAGAAGAGAGATGTGATGGGCTGGGGAGTAGAAACCAGAAAGCTCCCTCCCCCTGCCTTACTGTCTGTAGAGGAAAAGGACTCAGGATTGAATGACACAGAAAAGACAATTATAAATGCTTCCGCCTTTCCAGAAACATCCTTGGGGCTCCGGTGTGCCTAGCACACCGTGGGGGAGGCAGAGATGAGCCAGGCATGAGGGGAAGTGAGCAAACGTGCCCCGTAGCCTGGAACACACTCTACAAATGTCAGTCACAGGAAGTCAGAGCTGGAAGGGACTTCTGACTTCCAGTCCAGACCCTCCTCTACAGATGATGAAACCAGTGTGGCCTCGTTTAGGGACGCCAGGCCCACCTTCAGCCCAGCGGAGAGAGGTCCCTCTGCGGGTGTGGCTGAGTCAGGATGAAAACCCATCTGCCTACAGTCAGCAAACTTGGTGGCCACCCCAGGCTCAACCAGCTAGTTCCACGGACCGGGGCACTGAGAAGTCGTCCTAACCAATCCTATAATCGGTGTTTCTGTGTAGAGGCCCCCGCCCTGGACCGGGGATTTTGCTTATGTGTGACAGGCAGAGGGTAAAATGCTGTGTGACCTCTGAGAAGAAAGGGCTGGAGGGAACGGTGTCCCAGGTCGAGAGAGGACGCCCCACATCCTCCGGTCTCCCACCCATGTTCAGGGAGAACAGTCCATGTCAGTCTTGTAAGGGTTACCAGAGACTTTACTCTGACAAGTCTGGGAGGGAGCCGAAGAGTGGGGTGTGGAGTGGCTGAGGGAGACATCCTCCAGGAAAGTCCTGGGGGAAAACTAAAGGACAGCAAGGATGAGAGGCAAGCCATCGTGCAAGGGGAGGGGCGGCGGGCATCGTAGGCTCCAGCCCAAAGGAGTACTTCATCACTGTTATTGTTAGAATTGGACGGGGAAGGGGGGATAATAAAAAGCAAACTACTTTCAGTAAATTCTATTATTTGTTAAGAATTCTCTGAGGCCATGTACCCATTGGGCAGGTGCCCAGGGCAGGCTGCTCCCACTGTCCCCGTGTTCCACTGGGAGTCCCCGCCACCTGCTGCCAGCTCTCAGGGACATTTCCCATGGAACCTGCATGACAGTCTTGCAAGGACAGGACCATTGTCTCTGGTTTACAGACGAAGAAACAGAGGCTCAAGGAGGTAGAATAGCTTGTCTGAGGCCACACAATGGTGAGAGAGAAAGCCAGAGCTGCCGACACCTCAGCTTTTCCCTCGGGGGCCCATAGAAGGGACACGTCAGGATGGAACACACTGACAGAAATAGAAGGACCCTCTCCTGCCCCTGAAACCCTCTTCTCATTTACCAGGCTCTGTGAGCCGGGGGCACTGAAGCACATTGTTTCGCTGAATCTACCCAACAGCCCCCGGGGAGAGACATAGGGGTGATTGTTTCTATAGACGGTAAACCAAGGGGCAGAGTAAGGGGCCTGCCCAAGGTCAGACAGCTTGGAAGAGGTAGAGTGCGGTCTGAACTCTGAACCAGGCCCTCTGGGCTGGGTGTTCATCCCCACCCAGGTGAGAGGCTTGTAGCCCCACCCCACCGGACAGCCCTCTGGGGAGGGGGTGCTGTGGGGAGGGGCCTGCCCGGACTTCATGCCTCCCCAGCTGCCGACTGGGTAGGCCGCCCGAACATGAACCGCGGCTGTGTCTCCGCTGCCACAGAAGAGTCTCCTCCTCCCAATATGGATCGGCTGGCTCTAAGCGGAGCTCTGAATTAATCACTAATGGACTCAAAGTCAAAGTCATTTAAAAAACTCACGCACTCAGCCTGCCAGAAATCACGCAGCCCAGGCTGCGGCTCCTTCCACACCTAGCCCAGACACAGGGAGCGGCCGTCTGCAGCTCGGAGAGGAGGGGGCCAGCTCCAGCGCTCACACTCGGTGAGACCTTGACCCTGCCACAGGCCCTCTCAGGCCTCAGTTTCCCCTGTGTAAGGTGAGTCTCGGTGATCCCCTCTCCCCGCCCCAGGCTGCCTCCAGTTCAGGCACTCTCTGGCTGTTTCTGCATCTCTCTCCGGCATCCTGTCCACCCCTTGCCTCTGAGGCCCTGTCGTTTAGTGGTTTTCAACTGGGTCCCTCATTAGAATCATGCAGGGAGCTGGTGAAAGGGTCCATGTCCACCCCTGGGCATTTTCATTCAAGGCCAGGGTGGGGTACAAGCACCTATAGATTCTATAAGTGTCCGTGTTTCTGTGGCACCAGCAGGACTCAGAACTCAGCTCCAGTGCCAGCCTCGATTCCATTTCTCTGGTCCCATCCTGAACTTGGTAACCTGGGTCATGGGGTCAATAACCCTTTGCCCCGTGGTCAGCCTGCAGGTGTTTTATAAATAGCCCTACCTGTAGCCTGAAAGCGTGGCTTTTAATCCCATGATTGGCTGCTTCTAAGCTGTGTGACTTGGGAAAATCATTTGTCTGAGCCAGTTTCCACATTTGCAAAAAGGGGTAATAGTACCATGAAAATAACAATGACCGCAAACTCAGCACCAGCCCTTGTGCTGGGCACTACCCTAGCTCCTGACACTAATCTGATCGTCTAATTGTCCTAATGACGACCATGTGAGGGTAGATTCCATTACGCTCATGTCACACGTTTTTTATAAGTGTGGAAGCTGAGGCTCAGTGAAGGTAAGAAATTCACCCACAGTCACACAGGTAGTGACAGAGCTGAGTCTCAATCCCAGACCTTTGGTTTCCAGGAAGTGAGTCTGTCCCCTCTCCACCTGCTGACCTTCTGGAGTTCCAGGAAGATCAGGCGCTAACGGCCAGGACAGGGTGTGGAGACTGGAAAGTGTCCATTTCAAAGGCTGGAAATTTCTCCTATGATGTATTCTCACCAGTTGGATAAGCTCGTTGTACATAAATGTTTACTATAACATTATTTGTAAAACTGGAAACCATAAACAACTTAAGTGTACATGATAAAGGGTTGGTAAAATGAATTCTGTTTCTTCCAAAGGGAAGGAACACTCCAAAGCCATTAACAAGGAATGAGACCAAAAAAAAAAAAAAAAGAGTCAGTTCTTATGTGCTTTAAGTAAAACCAGCCAAGATGAAAACTTCAAAAAATCATAAATGCTACAGTAAGAATGGGATACAAGTTTTGAAGGCTATATATGTAAGTCTATCTATGAAAGATTCTTCTGGAAGGCTAAATGAGAGACTGACTGAACAGTGGCTACTTTGGGGAGAAGGTCTGGAAAAATGGGAGGGAAGCATTTACGTTTTTATTTAGAACTTCCTATGCTATTTGAATTTTCTAGCCAGACTCACATATTACGTTTTAAAGTTCTATTTCATTTTTATTTGAGTTGCTTTTTAGAAAATCTCAGTAGGGTAGTAGGATATGAGTCATTTGGAGTTTTGTCATATTTTTTCTATATTTAAAGAAATGAGCGAATTTTCATTTTAGAAAGAAAATAATGCAGCGCCATGACTGGCCCTGGTCTCCGGAGCTCCCTGTGTCTTGGCAACCCTTCCACCCCTATTGGTGCCTGGGGAGTCTCATGTTTGGGGCAAAGTCATTGCCTACCTGCGACTCTGAGTGGGAAATGTGGCTTTCAGGCTGGACATCACGGCTGGGGAGAGGGTTCCGTTCCTGAGCATCTAAAAGTGGTCTCCTTTCTCCAGCCTCACCCCACCCCGTGTCTCAGTGAGCTCCTTGGTCCATCTAACAGGTTTTAGCTGAGCGCCTGGCTGGGGCTGAACGCTCACCCGTCCCTCCTACCTTCCCCTCCCGCCACAGTCCCGTGAGGGATTATAGTGATGGGTGGGTGTCTTGGGCCTGGAGTCTCCGCCACTGGACAGAAACCTGCACAATGACAGGGACTGCACTGCTCCCCATTACCGCCCCCCCCCAGGGCCATCACAGAATCTGCACCTACTGGCACTGGAGAGGGGCTTGGGGAGGGAGGCAGGGAGGACTGAGAGAGACACAGTTACTGTGTCACAGATACCCAGCTGGTGAATGGTCCGAATGGGCTTCAGACCTCTTTCCTGAGTTCTTCCTCCTCCCCTTCATTGTCCCAGTGAGGCCCTGTCCACCTCTGTGAGCCTATGAAGAAACCCAGCCTTGGATCCCATGGCAGCCTAAAGCCTGACATTTCACTCAACTCAGTCAGGCCTGGGACTCATGACCTCTAACCTTGGGGACTGGGGTTCGCCTCTGCCCGCCCTGTGCAGCCTCATCTCCAGGGCCCTGTGACTGTGAGCAGGGACCCCCACTCAGGGACAAGGGCAAGATCCCAGCTCAGGGGGCGGGAAAGGGGACCCCCTCTACTCACCACAGGATTTCATTTCTGGTGAGGAAGGTCAGGGCCTACAACAAACCACAGAGAGGTGACCTGCCCGCTCTGTCCAGCCCTGCCCTGACCTACCGCAGAGTGGGGAGCTTTGGGGGTTGGGGGGCAACACCCGCTCTCAGCCCACAGCCTGGGAAATGGGGGGACTATATCCCTCAGTAGCAGATGCCTGAGGGGGTGGCTGAGGAGGAAATGGTGCCCTTCCCTCCTCCCCTGTCTCTGATGGCCTTGGGAAGGGGTGTGTGGGCACAGACCTGGAGAGGGAATCAAAGACTAAAAACTGGGCTCTGGGCAGGAGGCAGGTGGGCAGGATTGGGCTGGACCTGAGCAAAGGCAAGGGCCACCACTGCTCCGACTGGTAAACTCTAGTGCTTCAGGTTAGCATTTTCCCACTCACCGAACCTGCCTCAGGAAGCTCCCGCCTCTGCCCAGAATCTCCAGCCTCATCTACCCACCTGGTATTCTTCCAGATCCTCCCAGTGTATCTGGTACCTCAAACACTGTCCCATGCCAGCCACACCTCTCTCTGCTGGCAGAAGAACCTTTGCCCCAAGGGCTCACCAGTTTGTGTGCCCAGGTGATCTGGTTGCCACGGTGACCTACATTCCACCTTCTGCGCATTCCACCTGAGCCCATGTGTGAGCAAAGAAATGGGCTCTTTTGGTTCCCCAGGCTAATGGACGCCTCTTCCTAAACAGCAAACAGAAAGGCAGTCCACTAGCAAGGCTGAGGGCCATTCTGTGGGCTCAGGAGTCATACTGCCTGGGTTTCAATCCCAGACCTGCCCATGCCGACGAGACATGTAACCTTGGGCCAGTTACTTAGTTTCCTCAGTTACAAAATGGGGATGATAACCATGGGATTGTTGGGAGGATTATTTGGGTTAATACAGGTAATAATGCCTCGCACACAATAGGTGCTCACTAAACACTAGCCCTTAGAACTGTGTCCCAAGCACTGTGCCAGGTGTGGAGACAGAAAAATGACACGCATAGATCCTGACCTCAAGAAGTGGCCCACAGAGCCCCAAAAGGGGCATTCCGCCCCATCAGAGTCCCTGCAGGAGCAGAGGGCCCATTCAAATTAGGATCATTTGAAGATGGTCTAAGGAAGGAACTTTATGGACCTCTCTGCAAGGGCGAGTTCAGGGTGTAGAGAAGCCACCCAGGACAGCGCAGGATCTTGGCGCTAGTTAGGTCGGAGCTGTTACCAATTACTCAACACACATGGAATCAATGCCCTCGCATCACTCTCCCTTCTCCCTCCTGCGGGGGCAAAGAGCCGGGTGGGGTGCGAATCTGGAAGGACAGAGAAGTCAGCACGGCATCGGCGTTACAGGCCAGGGGGAGCTTCCCAGCGCCATCTCCCGCTGCCACTTCCGGGGAGCACAGCAGGCTCACCCGCACTGTGCCACTGTGGCTTCCCTGGCACTCAGTCCTGCCACACGCTCTCCTAGGTAAGCATTCCGAGGGCTTTCTGCTGAGCTAATTTATGTCTCTGGAAATCAGCTCTTCGTTTTCCTTCATCTGTCTTCTCAGAGAGGAGCCTGGCAGAAGAAACACAGGAGCCCCAGTCCCTCATTTACCTGGCAGACACAGGTGGGGTGCCTGCAGTGTGCCCGGAACCTGGCCTGATCCTGGGGAGAGGGGAGTGAATGTGGTCTCAGCCCTCAAGAAATGGATACTTGCCACACACACACACGCGTGCTCGCGTGCACACCAAGGGAGACTGAGCAGGTGTTATCAGAGGCATAATAGTACAGTTATGAGTCTTTAGAAGAGGTGAGACCCCTGGGAGGGCAGCCTGCATATAGGTGGTGGCATTTACGTGCTTATTATAAAGTCGTGGTTAAGAATACGGGCTGGCTACATCACCTTGGGCAAGCGTAAAACTACTGTAAGCCTCAGTTACCTCATCTATAAAATGGAAATGGTAAGTCCCTACTTTATAAGATTAATGCAAGGATAAAATAAAATGTTATATTTATGTAGCAAGGTACCTGGCACATAATGAGTTCTCAATAAGGGGTAAGTCATTTTGTTAATTTTTACAGCTGGGCCTGGAAGACAGGGTAGGGTTTTAGCAGGCAAAGTCAGTACTTAAATCCCATCTTCTTCTAAGTTTGTTTTGAGCTTCTACCGTCGTTCACTGAGCACCTTCTCTTTGCCTCCCTATAAGCTCCCGCCTGTCCGTACACACCGAGCCCTGTGAGGTCAGCAGGGTACCGGAGAAGGCGGACACTGGCGAGGTTCAGTGATGCTGTAGGATCCCTCAGGCCAGTGGGCGAGGGGAGATCCAAGCTTGGACTGCAGGTGCAGGCCCAGGGGTTCCCACAGTGTGGGGTGGGAGCCAGGTGAGCGGTGGATGACACTCCCAGAGGCTGCTTCCTTCTCAAGTCTGCTCATTCTTCCTGTTACATGGAGGTGCAAGTGGCAGTGTGGCGCAGGTGGGCGGGTGTCTTTAACACCCAGTTGACACTTGCTAAAAGGCAACAAACTAGAGAACATCCTTGCAGCCCAGAGCTCTTAGCTATGTATTTAACAACTATTTATTGAGTAGGCTGAGGAGAGAGAGTGAATGAGACCCACATAGGAAAAGCGACATCCCTTAGACAGTGAGAAGTGCCAGGAATGCAATAAAGCAAAGATGGGGAGGGGGTAGGGCTGGAGAGGCTTCTTGAGGAGGTGCCACTTGCGTGGAGACCTGAGGGGCAAGAGAGGGGAGCCAGGCCAAACTGGGAGGGTTTTTCAGGCTCAGAAGCTGACAGCATCCAGCTAGAATTTATGGCACTGCTGGGTTGTCACTATATTTGTTTACACACTTCCTTCCATTTTGAAAATGATACAGGTTTGTCATTTATAACTGTGATATAAAGTTTCCCTTATACATATATCTGTTTAATGAAAAGAAATAGGAGTCTTTATAAAGTAAAATGTTAAGTGAATAATTGTATAGATGGTGAAGGAATATGCCAGAAATCACAAGGCCTCTCTCTCCCTTTCCTCACGCATGTAACCAAGGTTTGCAAACTCTGCTGCCCACCTCTCTCCTTTAGTTTCATCCCCCCACATCCTCCCCAACTCCTCCCTGCCCCACCACACACAGAGGCTCTGTGATTCCATCCTACGGAAGGTTTTCATTGGTTCTTACAAATAACAGTAGTAGCAATAAGAATATCACCTTACATTTGCATATTCCTTTGACCTTCCAAAATGCTTTTCTATGTATCATCTCATGTACCTAAGAAATAAAAGTCTATGCTCCTTCAAAGAAAAGAAACAAAGAAAAATCCCCTCCCCCATACAATTCTTTCAATACACGAACCAACCAATATCCCTACCCGCCCCCTGCCCCCAAACTCCTCTTCACCAGGGATCTTGAAAGGGGCATGACTGAGCAGCAGCAGGCCCAGGCCTGCCAGGCAGTTCTCATCCTTCCTTCTCAGTGTCTGCCCCTGCCCAAGCCTTTTATTGCGTGGGGCGGAACGTGCTCTTGCAAGGTTCCTGTCGCCTTGCAATGAATTCTCTCAACTGTTGAAACTGCAGCTCCTACTCTGACCTTGATTTAAATGGCTCTCAAAAGGGGATGAGGGGAAAAAACCCAACAACTTTACATCAGGAATATATAAAGAACTCTTGTAACTCAACACTAAAAGACAAATAGTTCAACTAAAACATGGGCAAAGGACTTAAATAGATAATAAGGAGATATTCAAAGGGCCAATGAGCCTATGAAAAGACGCTCATCATCATTAGCCATCAGGGAGATGAAAATCAAAACCCCAGTGAGACACCACTGCACACCCACTAGGATGGCCCAAGTCAATAATTCAGTTAAGTGTTGGTGAGGATGCCGAAAAACCGGAACACTCATACCCTGCTGGTGGGAATGTTAAACAGTGTAGCCACTTTAGAAAGGAGTTTGGCAGTTCCTCCAAATGTTAAGCAAAGTTATCATACGTTAAAAAATAAGACAATAGGCCCAAGATGGAGTTGCTTATGCTAAGCCCCACATCATCAAGCCAAGACTTAATTATAGTTTTGCCTCTTCCAAAAATGTAACCTTAAGCCAGTCAATCAAGAATCGCCTAATTAGCACTAGTGAGGTCATCTGCCTGATAGTTCTCTGCCAACCCCATAAAAGAAGGTGACCTTGCTGCAACCAATCTCGTTTTTGCTGATAAAACTTCCTTGTTCCCACTCCCTTCTGCCTATAAAAGTCTTTCATTTTGCACAGCTCCCTGGAACTCCTTTCCAGCTGCTGGATTCGATGCTGTCCGATTTACGAATTGTTGAATAAGGCTAATAAGATCCTTACATTTACTCAGATGAATTTTTTTTCTTTAACATATATGACCCTGGAATTCCACTTCTGGATACATACCCAAGAGAAATGAAAATGCTTGTCCACATAAAACCTTGTACATATATGTTCACAGCAAGATTATTCATAATTGCCAAAAAAGTAGAGGCAGCCCAAATAATCATCAACTAATGACTGTGTAAATAAAATGTGGCATATCCAATATAACAGCATTACTCTGCTATAAAAATAAATGAAGTATTAATACATGGTACAACATGAATGAAGCTTGAAAACGCTACACAAAATTAAGAAAGTTAGTCACAAAAGGCCACATGTTATGTCATTCCACTTATATGGGATGGCCAGAGTAGACGAATCTATAGGAACAAAAAGTAGATTGGTGGTTCCCAGGAGCAGGAGGAGAGGGAAGATGGGAAGGTTACTACTAGTAAGTACGGAGTTTCTTTCTGAAGTGATAAAAATATTCTAAAATTAGGTGGTGGTGACGGTTGTATGCTTTACTATTGAATTGTATGGTAAGTCAATTATTTCTTACTAAATTTATTTTAAAAACAATTTCAAGGAGTGTATATGTCCTTAGTGCCCAGTACACCCACCATAAATATTATTAAAGAAATGTGTAAATGAGATATTATATTCTCAAATAGTTTCTGATCTACTTCCTGTAGTTGGGGGGCTCCGCCCCCTGTAGTTATTCAGTGCTGAGAACAAGGGTAGATCCTGCTGGAGCAAGTCACTGCCCAGCTCGAACATCATCTAGATTTTTGTTTGAGTTCCCAGAAACTGAGCAGCCTGAAAAGCCATGCTTGGTCTGGAGAAAGGATTTTCTAAATTCCTTTGGCGTGGCAAGGGGCCGGCCTGGGGGTGCACACTGTGGAATCTGTAGGAGCATCCTGGCGGACTGAAAGACAAGGGATGAAAGGACAGCCATTCTGGTCTTGGGGACAAGGAATAAAGAAGACAACGAAGACACCAGGCTGTTAGGAAGGCTCACTGCTTAAGGATAAGGGCACGGGGGTGCTTAGAAACACCCCTAGGTGCTGAGAATCTCAGTGCCTGAGTCACACTTCCTCAAGCCCACTGGTGGGGAGAGTCAGGGGATGTACACTTTTAGAAGTTGGCCTTATAGTCTTGGCTATTTTCAACATGGTGCAGCGTAAAAGTGCCCCAGTGGCAGGGGAGGCACGACCAAGGCAGGGCTCTTAGCTTCCCTGGCCAAGCAGGGGCCTCTGAAGTTCCCACATGTTCAAGGAAGTAGAGCGGAGGGGCTAAGAGTTCAAGCAAAGGCTTGGCCAGTATGAAGAGGCACTCTCCCAGGGACAAATAGGGCAACACAGACTCCCACGGTGCACGTCGGCACATTGCCCATAATGTCAGGTGTGACCATCATGCCTTGTTAGGCCCAAAAAAAATGCACAAAGCAAGCATGTATCTAAGGACACCTCCCTGCAGCCACGGAACCCCCACCCCACCTGGCGTGCAGCCAGATACTAACTTGGTGTACAAAACCTGAAACACTGAACATTTACGTAGAAGGACTAGCTCATCCAAAGAGACTGTTTAAACCAGTTCTTTAGTTTCCCATTTACATTGCCTGGGGAGGGGAGGGTTGTTATGGCTGGAGCTAGAAACAGAGTAAATAATCCAATAGATTGTGTATTTAACCAAGAAAGAAATCATTCAACTTGGAAGATGCATGGCAAGTTCAGGGGGTGGAAGCTTAGGAGGAAGATCTGAGCAGTTTTAGAGAATAAGTTACTTTTCTTTGTACACACCAAGGAAAGACTCATGGCCAGGCCAGGAGGAGGCCACTGAGGTAAGAGTAGCCGGAGCAGCCTGGGAAGCCAGACGGGGCTGATCCAGTGGGCCCTGGTGGTGAGCGGGCTGGAGTCCGGACACAACAGTGGGGGAAGGGGGGGGGAAGAGGGAAGGGTGGAGCATTCTGTCCAGGCACACCCCACACCAACCACTGCCTTCAAGCAAGGTTTGATAATTCACTAGAATAACTCCCGGTACTCAAGAAAGCACTATTCTTAGTGTTGGCATAGGTAGCCAGATATAAATAAAGAGAGCAAAGGAAACGATACATTAAAAGCCTAATCAACTAGGGAGCTGCATCAAACAATAAGCCTGATTAAGTATGGAACTTCCAGCTTCAGACACCCCAGGGGATCACAGCGTTGCCTCACCAAAGGGATTAACACTCCTCCTCCCTCCCCCATGTAGGGAGGAGGGACCAGCTTTCTAATCTCCAGAGAGTACAACTGGTCCGCTCACCCAGATTATGGAGGGAGAGGGATAAACAATAAATGGGGAGGCAAGCACATGCGCAATAGAAAGCAGATGACATGATAGAAGCAAAGATGGAGCAAGGGGAAGTCTTTCTATTACGAGGCATGTGCAATAGGAATTAAGGTGTTGACCATAAGGGGCAGAGCCTAGACTGGGAATAGGATCATATTGGATAAGGGACAAAGAACCCTGGAAGATCTAGGAAATGGATTGGTTAGGGGGAGGATCTAATGCAAGCCCATGAAGGATTGGGCACTTGAGTGGTTATTTTGAAAAAGCACCTGGTCCTTCCCAAGCCTGAGATAATATAATCCAGGCTTAACAAAGCTCTCCCTCTCTTACCCAGAAATATGTTTTTGCCTCGTTCTTTGTGTGTTCTCCTTCCATACCAACCATGCGGCCCGAGCAGCCGCCTGCAGACTGGCAGCCACATAGACTCCAAGTGCAGGCTCCACATGCAAGCCTGGGTATGGCAATGCGATGCCAGTCAAAATGCAGCTGGAAACAGAGTATGTTAGCCAGACAGGAAGAGAAGCTGAACTGGACTAAGCTTTGGCATGGCACAGAATCTCTGGACCCTGGCCCTGTTTCTGGGCCTGATGAAGACAAGGCTGGACTTTTTCCACAATGGCACAGAGATGAGACACCAGGAACCTGGGGGCAGTCATTTACTTCAACAATAAATCTTACCACTACACCTTATCCTCCTATGCGTGGAATGCTTTTGTCATGACTCTGTGAAAGGACCCCATTTCCACTGACAGTATCAGTGTTACAGTTTTATTATAAAGGGCTCAAATCAGGACTAGCCAGGAACTTCCGGCCAAGATGGAGGCATAGGTAGATACACTTTGTCTCCTCACACAAACAAAAGAAGGACAACAACAAATTTAAAAACAGAAAATAACCAGAACTGCCAGAAAATCTAACTGTATGGAAGTCTGACAACCAAGGAGTTAAAGGAGAAACATTCACCCAGACAGGTAGGAGGGGCAGAGATGGGCAGCTGGCATGGAGAGGAAGCATGACAAGGCTGCAGCTGGTTGACTGGGTGGATCCGCATTTGCTTGTGGAAAAACCGGGAGGAACAACTAGGGAGCAAGAGAGACCGTGCAACCCAGGGTTCCAGTGCAGGAAAGGAAAGTCTCAAAACCTCTACTGGTAAAAGCCTGTGGGGGTTGTGGCAGCAGGAGGAAATCCCAGCCTCACAGGAGAGTTCGCTTGAGAGACCCACAGGGTCCTAGAATGTACACAAACCCAGCCACCTGGAATCAGCACCAGAAGGTCCCAATTCACTTGTGGGTAGCAGGGGAAGCGACTGAAAGCTGGTCAAGAGCCAAACAAGCATCATTGTTCCCTCTTGGACCCCTCCCCAACAGACAGCACCAAAAGGCAGTGACATGGTTACCCTACCCCGGTGAATACCTAAGGCTCCGTCCCTTACAGTATAATAGGTGCGCCAAGACAAAAAAAATATGGCCAAATGAAAGAACAGATCAAAGCTCCAAAAACAGAACTAAGCAATGAAGAGATAGCCAACCTAACAGATGCAGAGTTCAAAACACTGATAATCTGGATGCTCACAGAAATGGTTGAGTATGGTCGCAAGATGGAAGAAAAACTGAAGGCTATGGAAAGTGAAATAAAGAAAAATATATAGGGAACCAACAGTGAAGGGAAGGAAAATGGGACTTAAATCAATGACTTGGAGCAGAAAGAAAAATAAACATTCCACCAGAACAGAATGAAGAAACAAGAATTCAAAAAATTGAGGAGAGGCTTAAGAACTTCTGGGACAACTTTAAATGTTCCAACATCTGAATAATAAGAGTGTCAGAAGGAGAAGAGGAAGAGCAAGAAATTGAAAACTTACTTGAAAAAATAATGGAGAACTTCCCCAACCTGGCAAAGGAAATAGACTTTCAGGAACTCCAGGATGCTCAGAGTCCCAAAGAAGTTGGACCCAAGGAAGCACACACCAAGGTGCATCATAATTGCATTACCCAAGATTAAAGATAAGGAGAGAATCTTCAAAGCAGCAAGAGAAAAGGAGAGAGTTACCTACAAAGGAGATAAAATTTGATTTCTCAAAAGAAATCTTACAGGCCAGAAGGGGTTGGAAACAAGTATTCAAAGTCATGAAAGGCAAGGGCCTACATCCAAGATTACTCTATCCAGCAAAGCTATCATTTAGAATGCAGGGGCAGATAAAATCCTTCCCAGATAAAGTAAAGCTAAAGGAGTTCATCATCCCCAGCCCTTATGATATGAAATGTTCCAGGGACTTATATAAGAAAACGAAGATCAAAACTCTGAACGGTAAAATGACAACAAACTCACAACTATCAACAACTGAACCTAAAACAAATAATAACAAAAACAAACTAAGCAAACAACTAGTACAGGAACAGAACTGTAGAAATGGAGATCACATGGAGGGTTATCAGTGGGGAGGGGAAGGGTGGAGAATGGGGGAAAAGGTATAGGGAATAAGAAGCATAAATTGTAGGCACAAAATAGACAGGGGGAAGTTAAGAATAGTATAGGAGATGGAGAAGCCAAAGAACTTATATGCATGACCCATGGGCATGAATTAAGGGGAGGAATGCTGTGGGAAGGGGGTGCTGGGTGGAAGGGAATAAAGGGGAGAATAAAATGGGACAACTATAATAGCATAATCAAGAAAAAAATTTTTTTAATCAGGACTAGTCAAAAGAAGTGACACATTGCATGAGGTCTCAGGGGGTCTCAAATATGAAGCTTTTGTGTCCTCAGGATGTGTCACCCTCTTGGGCCACTGGTGTGTAACACTAACTAGGAAGAGCTCACCTGAGCATTGGTGGCTCTAGTTTGTACTGGGCTTTCGTCATGTCAACATGTTGATTGAATCATCTATTGGTCCTGTCATTGAATGTAATCTCCAGCTCCCTTACCTCCCCAGAGGTTGTGCTGATATCATGCTCAAAACCCCAACCCTCTAATCACACAGTTGGCCCCCATCCTGAGTCATCTCATTAGCATGAACTCAGACTGGTCAGAGCAGTCCACTGTGAATAACAAAGACACTCCTATCACTTAAGAAATCCCAAGGATTTAGAGGTTGCCTCTTATGAACCAGGGACATCAGCCACCAACCCTCAGCCTCTCCCAAATTCTTTATTACTCAGAACTAGGAAATTGGGGTGGAGTGAGGTATGGTTGAGAAGCAGAAACCTAAATCCAACCTTTTGAGAAGAAAGAGACCCTTTCCTCTCCAGAGGAGAGGAAAAATGTGGACAGGTAATATCTTAAAATTTAAATCTTTATGTTCTTTTCCACGTTCTCATAAGAGAAGTTTTTTCCTTTAGTCTCTCATTCACATTGCCTGTGAAAAAAGTAGAATTGTCATAGCAGAGGGAAAAAAGCTAGAAGCTGCCAATGTTTCTTTTTTATTTAAAAAAAATCAAAAGAGAATCTAAAGGGAAGGCTGAGGGAGGCAGGGTCCAGAGTTTATAAAAGAAGGATGGTGAGGAAGCACTATGTCACCAGGGAGGCAGGACGAGGGTCTCCGCCTGGGGCCACAGCCACTGCCAGGCCTGGGAAGCCTGAGGCTGCAGCCAGACCCTTGTTAACCTTTGGGGAGCATCGCCAGTGCCCAGCGGGATGAGTCCCAAGAACAACCAGCATCCTCACCATGGACCAGCAGCTCCATCACAGATCCAGCCCGACTGTCACTCAAACGTGGCCCGGCAGAACGACAGTTTGTTTCCCAAGGCCCTGAAAAGTCCCATCTGACTTGCCCATGGAGACACACACTCCTCACCCCCATTTTCAATGGCCCAGCACATGAAAAAGGGGGGCCTCAAAACTTTGAGGGCAGAGAACTGGCGGGTGCAGAAGGAAAGCTCCCGTGCCCGGTGTTGTGTTGGCACTGGATTATGTACCCCTCCCCCCTTAGCCTTGTTTCAGATGCCCTGGTGCCCAGGGTCCCACCATGACTCCAGAAAGCGCTGTGAGGACAGGACTACATGAGCTTGGTCCAGCTCAGAGTGTTGTCTCAAGCTTTCTCTTTTTCATTTTCTGTGCCAGGACTTCTCTACCAAGAAGCCTCCCCAGTGTGTGAGTGAGCACAGCCCACAAAGTCAGGGTGACACTCCTGGGGGCTGGTGCTGGTGCAAAAACGGTCCCACAGCCTCATTCCTGGGCAACAGCTCTGGGAGGGGTTCTGTGGCCTCTCAGCAAGACTTGGCGAAGTCACAGTTCTTCAAGACAGAAGGGACTGGACACTCTCACCTAGTTAGGTGTCTCCTCTTTCCAAATCTCTCTCCCCAGCCCCTTATTCCTGTTCCCAAATAAATCACCTACACAAAAGTCCTGGTGTCTGTCCTGCTTTCATATGACAGCTGGCTGGGGCACCCATGATATTGCTGGGAGCTTCTGGGCCGCAGCCCTGCTACTTGGCTTTCTGATTGGAGAGTCCTGGATTTAGTTCTAAATTACCATGGACAAACCTAAAGATTATCTTGCTGCACCCTTATGTTTTGCAGATGAGCCCAAGGGGAAACTTGCCTGAGATCAAGTGGGGAGGTGACAGCAGAGCTGGGTCTGAAAACTCACTTGTTTGTCTCCTCCCTCCCAACATGCCTCTAAAAGCTGGAGGTCGGTTTAATGAGACCCTACCTGTGGAAATGCCTTGTAAACTGTGAAGCATTATAAAAATGCCTTTGTCACTATTTGTGCCAGACCTGGGACTGGAACCCAGATCTGCTGACCCCACAGCCAGTGCGTTAAAGCTGGCGGTAAGAAGACTGCCTTAGACAGCAACTTAGGATTCCTTAGTTTTATAGTTACACACTCAGACACTCACTTACTAGAAACCCCACCCCGGTTGCCATGTCGCTCGCTGCGGGACACTCCCTGTGTTACTTTCTGCTGCGTGGCTGGGGATCGAGGGTGGCTGCTTTCTTTGTCAACTTTTCATTCACTTATTCAAACCTTCTAAGACGTCCCAGGCACTTTGCTAGTGCTGGATCTGTAGTGGTGACCAAGACAGACACAGTCTCTGGCCTCAAGGAGATTAGCATCTAGCAGGGAAAAAATGTACTCAATAACCACTTGATTAACTATGTAATTTCAATGTACTGAGTGTTACGGACAGAGGGCAGGATGCAATGACAGCGAGTCCACAGGGGCATGTAACCAATTTGGGGGCAGGGGGCGGTAGTCAGGGGAGCTCCTTTGAGCAGGGGACATATAGCTGAGACCTGAAGAATGAACAGAAAGGGGGCAGACATGAGAGAAGAAGGGGGTTTTGTGCAGGAGGGCCCAGAGGGCCGGAAGGCACCCAGGATGCTGGCCGAGCTGAGTAGACCCTGCAGAGAGACTGTGTGTCAAGGGCAAGAGGCAGGCAAACCGAGATTGGGCATGAGGCAGGGTGGGCTTGGGCTCCTTGAGGGTTTATCTTCAAAGCTTTCTTAAAAGCAATGGTATGTCATTGAAGGGTTTTATGCAGCGCAATGACATAATCAGATCTTTGTTTCCCAGGGGTCATTGTGCTCATAGGGTGGCTGGCGGACATGCTTGGAAAGGGGCCAGCCCGTCTTTCGGGAGGGATGTGAGGAGACTACCAAACAACCGAGGGAGGGGAGCGGTCGCAGGGACAGGCCTGTGGTGGTGAGAAGCAGAGGACTGGATGAGTTCATATGACATTTTAAGGTGGAATCGGTGACACAGGGAGGTTGGAAGTGAGGAGAGGGGGACAGAGGGAACTGTCACTGGTGACCCTTGGGTTTCTGGCATCAGCATCAGGGTGGATGGAGGAGATGCTTCCTCCTGAGCTGGCAGCCTGGGGGAGGGGCAGATTTGGGGGGAAGAACAAGATTTTGGGTATGTTGAGTTTCTTTACGATGACAATCACGTGGAGGTGACAAGTGGCAGTTAGATATGTGGGACTAAGAGCTCAGAACAGAATCGCAGACTGGAGACAGAAATCTGGAAACGTCCAGACACAGGTGCTATTCAAAGCCGTGGATGTAATCAGCCAGGGATCTGATTTGGGGATGGAGACAATGTCCCTGCCTTCAGGGAGCTTGTATCCCAGCAGAGTGGATAAAGGATGCCACTTCTGCTGATGTCAGAGTAGCTGGTTAGAGACCAGTCTTCTCACTAACAATGAGCTGGACAAACTCTGAGAGCCACCTGCTTGCAGGCAGCCAGGGTGTGGGAGGTCAGGAGCCCAGAAAGCCGGGGAGCCTGTGGAGGTGACTTTGGTATTATTCTTCCTCTTAAGGCATCATTGATTCATGAGTTGCAGGGGGTAAAGAGGCTAAGAATCGGGCCAAGGTGGTGGCTTAGAAACTGAAAACCTGAGCTGGAGGTTTGGGCAGTCTCATGGGGTGGGAGACAAAATTGGTGTGCAAAATTCTCAGCCAGGCAGAACCCGAGGGTCAAGAGAAGCACTTTAGGTCAGTAGAAAATTCCAAGGCCCTTTTCCCTGAGGCGTCTGCTGATTCCTAAGCAGGACTCACCAGAGTACGGAGGGGCTGAGCAGACGGAGGGGCTGAGCAGACGGAAGGGCTGAGCAGAGGGTGTGGCGGAGAGATCCGGAAGTTGAGCAGAAGTTTCGAAAGTCAGATGGGGCTGGGGAAATGAACTTGGACTCAAAGACCCACCAAAGAGCACAGACCCTGGAAAAAAACCCAGATCACAGTAAGAGTCCCAAGAGCGTGAGGTGCTGGGGGGTTGAGCTGGAAACAGTGGCTGTCACAAAGTCTGACAGCCAGCGCCAAGTCAGCTCCATCCCAGACTGGACTGGGACAGCCTTCCAGGACTGGAATGGCCTTCCAGAAAGCCAAAGTAAATCCTCTCAGATGAGAACTAAGTACCTACATAATCAAAACCACCCCACGGGGGATGCAGATATGGGTGTTATCCAATCAAGACGTTCAAATAACCGTGGTCAAGAACATAGAGGACGAGATGGAGAATTTTACCGGAGAACCGGGATCTCTATGCAAAAGAACCAAATGGAAATTATAGCGGAATGGATAGAGCTGAAAATGAATACCCTTGAAGGATGGTTAACGTTCTTCCAACAACCCAGTGGAAGAGCGTCCCGGGGCAGGTAAGTGCACCAGGAAGACCCACAGGTGACAGTCCCCACAGGTGGTAGCCAGCAAGCAGGACAGAGGGTGGGATGTGGGGCTGGTAAGTGACAGCAGTGCTCAGTGGAGGAAATTCATGGAAGGCCGTTGGAATTCAAATGTTGGATGAAGAAATTGGAGTGCCCTTCTGCAAATAGCGAACAGTAGTTTTTTGTGTCTCTTTGGGCTTAGTTTGCCTCGGGGCCAATTAGAAAAATGACAGTTTTCATTTTTTTAAAAAAATTACTCTTTTCTCAAGCATCAGGAAATACTTAAAGCATTTTTAATTGTTTCATCTTTTGGCTATTTTTGTAAAACTATATAACAAGCCTATAATACAGTTTCAGACTGTAACATTGAACTTTTAAACACATTTTGATATTGAGCAAGACCTTTTTCAGCTGGTTTATTTTGTCCTTCCGTTGCTGACCTTGTAAGCTACTTAATTGCGAAATATGGTTTGTCTCAGAGTGCCTCTTAACATTGTATTCTTTAAAATCGAGATTTTCCATTGCATGCGAGACCATTCTAACACGCACGCAATGCAGGGCTCCTCCTTCCACTTACTTAGAGACATATGGTTTTCATCAGTCACTTCTTTCTTTTTGGCAAAAACCATGGCAAGGATTTAAATTTTATATAGCAAAGAGCCCACTCCTCTCACACCAAGTCCTTATTTACTGTTCTCCCTCTTCCCTGTCCCACGTGACCCCACCTCCATCTCTATTCCTAAGAGAGCCCCTAATCTCCTGCCAGGCAAACCCAATTGTCGGAGCTGCCCCACCTGCCAGACCTGACCGATAGAGCCCTGAAACCAACACAAAGGCCTCTGGGACTTGGGGCAGATCGAGCTGAGTATGAACCATCTCTAAAAGCGAGGATTTCTGAAATGAGACGGACCAGCCAGCTGGGAAATGTTCCTCGCTGCTGCAGAGAATGGGCAGCGAATGAAGATCCTTCAGAGACTGGAAACTGCTGACATTTGGGCTGTTGGGACTCTGAGCCGATCCAGTGGGAAAGCCAAGCCCCACCCCCTTGCCACGGGTTCCCGTCTTTTCTGTTTCCACCAGTCCTTACCCTTCCCGATGGCACTCCAAGGGAGGCAGGAGGCCCCTACCTCAATCACCTTCTAAGCTGGTGGCAAAGTTTGGGAAGCTCCCCAGCCCCCGGACCACCCTTCCCCTGGGGGCTGGCTGAGCCACACTGGCAAATGGCTGGGAAGAGCACTAGTGAGAATAGCCCTAAACCAGGTGCTGAGGGACCCAGGCTATGCAGCACCCTCACTGCCACCATATTTATGGCAACAACTGATCATTTCCGCCCCCGATGTACCCTGCATCCATGCACATTTCTCCGCCTCCACTGCTGAATCCTGGTCTCAGACCGCCTCCGCTCTTGCCTGGACCACCAAACTAGCCTCCCAACACGTCCCCCTGACTCCCCTTGGGCCTCCCCTTCGTCCATTCTCCCCACAGAGGTCAAGTCATCTGGCCAGGCCCCCACTGAAAACCTGGTCAGTGGTTTTCCTTTGGACTTAGAATAAAAATGCCAACTCCTCACCATGGCCCTCGAGGCCCTGCCTGCCTCTCAGCCTCATCCTGAGTGACCTTCCCTGCCCTG